>BCLG01001741.1:40010-95069 GCA_001602295.1 Zoysia matrella
CCACCCTGCGTGTCCAATGCAATTGGTCGCGACAGATCTTGGTCTAATCAAGTCGCTTGCAGCTGCAGTTGCCCCGCAGCCCCAGTTGCGAGAGTATATCTGGGGTACTTAAGCTGATCAGTCTGATCTGTGGATGGCAAGTTGAGGAGATGGCAGCAGCCAAAGCGCTGCCGGGCCCGGGTACACCAAATTGGCCCTCATGCTGATCGATCAGCGGCGCTCTGATCCATGTGCCAGAAAGAGAATCGGTGACTCGGCTTAACCGTACGGGTGCTTGCGAGCTAGGCAGGGTGGTCTGGAAGTGGCATGGTTCTTGCTATAGAGTCATCAACAGTCAGTTCTTTGTTAACTTAAGCTTGAACAGGATTTGCTATTACGAGAGAGAATAATAATAATAATAAAGAGGATCAAGCTATGATCAGTTTGGGATGGTACGCAGCTGATGCTTCTGGCAAAATCTGCACCATCTGCTACAAGATTAGGCTGAACCTGATATATATATATACATTCTTGTTACTACTAATTAAGGATAAAATCAGTATCACTTCTCGTTTTCTGATTAAGCCATGCAGATCGCAGAGTTTTTTTTATTCCGACTATTTAGATAGCAGAGTAAGTGGTATTATTGCAGCAACAAGGTGGAAATGTCAGGGGAAGAACCGGTGACACAATGGCAAACGAGAAGGGAACAGATGCCCAGTGTACCAAGAATATTAGCATCCGAGCCCAGTACCGGATTCATTCCCCTCATCCTCGACAGATTAGCCCTTTTTTGGCCGAAACAATTGATCGATCCTTGTGAATTCTGAGGGCGGTTAGTGATCGCTGCCACTTGTTTCAAACCTATCCAGTTATTAAAAGAGATAATTGCTTTTTTTGACCTCTATTTTAAAGGTTAATAGCCAAAAATAACTTTGAAATTTCAACTTCGACTATTTGACCCGTTTTTTATGGAAGTTCCGTTTGACCTTGTTTCGTCACACCGTCAAGTTAAAAAGAATTATGAATTAAAAAATTAAATATTAAATGGAAAAGAAGAGAATCATATGTGCAAAGACCAAATTACCCTGGAACACTTTTATTCGACCTCCCTCCCGTCAAAAATGTTGCTACCCAAACAATTTCCTCGCTTCACCCATGCTCTCTAGGTTAGAGAACCGGCAGCTGGGGGCGGGCTGGCGGGCGCACCTGCGTGCAGCACTAGCGTGTGGGCTGGCGAGCGCGCGCTAGCTAGCGGCTGGGTCAGCCGGATTCATATCGTCTGACTTTTCTTATATCAAATTTTGTCATACTTAATTTTAACTATTCATTACAAAATCAATGTTGAATAATAATTATATAATTTATAATTTTGTTTTTTAAATATATTAGTATAATTTAGTTAGAAAATAATTTTAAATCATAGAGCATAATTGAGTATGGCAAAGTTTGTGACAGAAGAAAGGCAGAGGATAAGTCAGCCGGGTGCGCGCGCGCTAGCGAGCGGCTTGGGACGGGCACGCACGTGCTAGGCCGGGCGAGCGCGCGAGACCACTGCTGCTGGGCACGCGGGTGCTGCTGCTGCGGGCAGGTGCGAGCAGCGGGCTCTCATTTTGCTAGCTTAACTGTCGAAAACTTAGACCTGTACGTAGTCAGTGTTCTAAATATGTATGAATGTGTTTGGACATGTGGTTGTTGCTAATCTGGTCACCTATGAACATCAGGACATGAATGATTGTTGGTAATGTGCTCGTGTATGAGCATGAATGATTGTTACTAATGTGTTAACATATGTTGTTTTATCTTTATTAATTGTTGCTAATGTGCTTTCATATGAATGTTGTTATAGCATGTTGCTCAATCTGTCAAAATGATAAAGGGTGTTTGCTAAAAATTTTACTTAAATTTAATTAATTACCTTTAAAAGTTCTTGACAAAAGTCTATCGAATTGCTTTCAAAATAACATTTCAAAAAATCATATCAGAGTCAAATGATCAGAAACATGTATAAAAATATGATCAAATAAGTAAAAGTATATTTGTCTTTTTAACTATAACTTCACACAGTTAACTAAGCATAACTAAATAGAGTCAACATGTACATTCGTTTTAAGAAAACAGTGTCAAATTGATAAAGTGCAGAAAATAAATCTTTAAAACAAGGTAAAAAAAGCAATTGCCTCTTTTCAAAAACTGAACCGTCCATCCGTATCCGTCGACGCGTCGGCAAGCTCGACGGGTCAAAAAATGTGTCGGCTTCGATCGGGCACGGTTCGGTACGTACGCACCACGGCGCGCGATTTACGACAACTGCATTCACGATGGACGCCTCAAAACGCAATGCATGGCTGTGTATCTTGGTCTCCGAGGGATCTGAGCCGGACCAGTACTAAACATCAGTTACATCACTATCTGAGGGTGATGGAACAGTCCACTCACCAACTCGCTTAAATGACCGTGCATGTGTGGCACACTTGCATGGCTGGTTGTTGGTTACCTGAACCCCAAGCATCAGCACATCTGGAGCCCAGAGATTGCTATTTGCGAGCAGTAAATTAACAACGAGATGCTGTACGGATCGAACGATGCCAGCTCCCTGATTGAGCAACCAGACATGATCCGGTTTACGCCTTCTTCAAAGCTACCCCTCTGTGATGATATATCTCATGAATATCCCCGTGACTAAATCTATGTTCAAAATCAGGATTCGAGCTCAATTATGTAAAACACTTTCCAACAAATTCTTGTTTTACATAAAAATTCAATGTTCAAAATGCACGTTCAAACTTTTTCAAAGAAATGTTGCAAAATAAAATTTTATTATGAAAGGTATTGAAAAGACTTGAATTTTAGAAATTTTTATAAAATTTTATTCAAAGCCCGAATAAATTATTTCTCTTAAAACAATTTCCTGTCTTGTACATTTTGTAAAATAAAATCTATTTCGAATTTAAACTTGGGCCAAAAATAAAAGTTGTTCCTTTTAAAAAGTTCTACAACTCTGCAAAATTTCAAGATTTATTGAGCTCGGGAAGTCAGTGTTTCAAAGAAAAATAGGGAGGGCGCAGATGATGGAGCTCACTGACGACTCCCCTGTTCCGGTCTCCCTCAACGTCGACAACACCATGCTGTGATCTCCAGCTCTCTCCCTCGACGTCGACAACACCCATGCCGGTGATCTCCCAGCTTTGGTGAGCTCCTTCAAGTTTTCTTTCGGGTATGACCTCCTAGACCTCACGCGCACCTTCTAAGCTCGTTAATCGATCGGAAACATAGTTTCTTGCGTAGAAAGTTTGGAGTGGACCGCCGCTGGCCGCCTGAACCATGCACCTCGACGGCGAGCTCCACTCTGGCCATCTTTGTCGACAACAACTTTGACGCCAACCTTCTCCATCCCGCAGTGAAGCTCCCAGTGCTTCCCAAGTTGACTCCCTTCGATCGTAACGCCGCTACGACCTCGCCGAAGTCCACCTCCGGTCACCTCTCGCCGCCGGCTGCATTTTGGTGAGGCCCCCACCTCAAGGACCCCATCTCTGGATTCCCCTTGTCGCCGTGGTCATTTTTATGTTGCTTGTTCCGAGTTTCACCGTCGGTTGTCGTCCTTCGACGAAGGCGCTGCCGCTAGCCGGTGAATTTTTAGTCCTCGCTTCGTCCCACTGTGGAGCCCCTGTTGGGCCGGGATGAAGTGGCCCACACACCCCCTTGCCCTGTTTCCCTTGTGGGCCGAAACCCCTGTCGCCCAGTGTTGCTCAGCCCACCTGGCTGGAATATTGTTAATTGCGAGCGAATTTATTTAATTGATCAGAAATGCTTTCAAATTTATAAAATTCATAGAAAACTCATCCTAAGTGATAAAATTGTGAAACAAATTTTGTTATAGACTCTAAAGCTAACTATTTTTTATTTTATGCATGAAGTTAATTTAATTAATTCATATCACTAAATACATCATTAATGCATTATTATTATTCCTTGACATGCTAAAATCTTAAAAACTTCACTTTTCTGTTTATTCTGTCAAACTTTCTGTTTTAGAAAAGTTTTATATTTATTTTTATCAAAAATAATTTTATAAGCATTTTATTGTATTTAAACATTTTTTAATTCATTATAAATACTTTTGATTCCAATAAATCATAAAAATTTCTCAAAAATTTGTTTATAACATTTCTGATTTTATGCATAACTCAAATTATATTTTTAAATTAAAAACCATTTTAAATAACTTTTATAACTAAATTTATATCTTTTGAAAATAAAATGTTGTCATCACATGTGATTTTATTTAAAGTTAAACACCATTATAATTCTTTTCTTTGTATATCATTCATGTTAGGACTCAACCCATACGAAGAGGAGCGTGGAGTTATTTCTTTGGCAAAGGAAGCTAACTGTGAGCAAGGCTCAAGCAAGCCCCGATGCATTAATCTCTTTTAATTTTTTATTTTTATCACTTTTTATGATTTGGTTAATGCATTGTGCATTAGGTATTAAGAGTTGCTTGGAAACCTAGAATTTGCATACTAGGTAACTTATTACCCATGATGAGTGTTGTTGGTACGGGTAACTTGATATAGAACTAGGCTATGAGTTTTAGTAAACGACAGAAGTCGAGTGAATGAGAAACCTCACTCGTGAGCTATAGGTTTTATTTTGTACCACAATTGAATAAACCTGAGACCGGACGAGGATAAAGTATAGGAGGGTTTGAGACGGCAGGGCCTTCACTGTGGTAGCTCCGTCTGTGTCGGTTAAGGACCGATTTGAGTTTGGCTCTGTTAAGCAAGTTTGAACGTACCGAATACAGACTAGGGTCATAGAACCCAGAAAACTGATGTAGCAAAACGCCGTAGTGGTTGAACGACCCCCACCTCTCTTTTGACGACGGTGGAGGAGAGCCTTGTGTCTAATCATAGATATGTCCTACGTGGTGATCGCATGGAGGACCCTGTGCTCGGGTGAGGTGCGTCTGTTCGAACCGGGCCTATGGGTTGAGCGAAAAGTGGTCACGTGCGGCTTCCGAGAAGCGCATATGTGTCGTGTATTTTAGGTTTTTCTAGCTGGTGTAAATCGATTATAATCGCTGCCTCTCACAGTAACGAGTACCGCTTATTCACTGCGTCACATCATAGTAATAAGTGGACTAATAACAACAACAACAACAACAACAATAATAATAATATGACTGTTTGCTTAGTTTGTAAGCAATTGTCTGGCAACTATGTTTGATATAGTTTTATAACGCAAACTAAATTTATATTCCGTGAACTTAATTTACCACTAAAACTAGAATATAAAGACTCACTATATTAGCGTTGGTTTTGCAAATGGCTATCTCATGTGAGTCAGTCTCATCATATCCTTAGAGTCGGCTGTTGTTGGCCACGTTGACAGGTAAGACTTGCTGAGCATTTGAATGCTCAAGGTTTCACTCTTTGTGGTTTTGTGTGCATGTGATTTCTCTTTCTCTCCTCTGGACCAACTGACAGAAGCAACTTTGAGGGTAGCTATGTCCGTTGGAAGCCTTGCTCGCCGCACTATTGTTTGTGTGTTGCTAGAGGATGCATCGTATGGGCTTGATGGCATCTTATGCATAGTCTCTAGAAGACCCTAATTTAGGTTATCGCTTCCGCGCTTTCACAAATCTTGGTTTTATAAACTTAAGTAACAGTTTGTAGTATATTTTATTGTGCTTGAGTTGTACTATTAGTCATCGCTTCGCCGAGTGACATCTAATAAGATCCTGTGGTCGATGGGTCGTCTCTTCTGTGGGGCGGTCTGTCACAGCATGGTATCAGAGCAATATCGGAAACAGTACAACTTAAAAGCTATTTTTGAAAAGCTAACTTCGTTAAAAGCCTTTAGTTAAGCCCAATTAAGGACTATATTAGTGCTGGTCGGCTGTGTTCGAGTGCTAACTGTTAACCCTTAGATCGTGTAGAAATCAAGTTGAGAGATCGTGTTTGCCACCGAGGTCACGTACGGTCAACTATATTGGCCAATTTTTTTTATTTTGGTGAGGATCAATAGGACGATTGCATATTGAGCTTTTGCATTTAAAAGTCGTAAATAACCAAATCATCTAAAAAAATCTCCTGTCTTGTGTAAAGTTTTAAAAGTTTTAACCCAGCCGACTTTGGGCAAAGCTGCTTTGAATTTCAACTGCTATTACAGTTAGAACAAATTGCATGAAAAATTTTGGAACCCATAAGCTTCTAAAGAGTAGATGGTTGGCCCGAAGATTAGAATTTTAGTATACTGGTTTGTATGCTCGAAGAAGATGAAAAAGGTCTAAGTGATCAGCGGATAGGAATGCTTGTACCTAGACTCAACCCTAATGCAAGTTATCGCGGCTATGTTTTAGTCGTAGAAAGAGCAGACGCAAGAATGCCTTCATTCTCGAACAAGTTTTCTTGAAGAGTTCTTGGTCATGTTGAAGATGCGAGAAGAGAGGATTTAGGATGCTAGTATTCCAATGCTCCCAAAGCCTACAAGACCATAAGGTTACTAGGAGCAATCTAGTGTAGTTTTTTTCTAAACCTCTCCTTCCCATAAATCATTGTCACCCCATCCAACTCTAGAAATCTTGATTTTGATATTGTTACCTTCTGATTGTTGATTCAAAATCTTGCATCCCAACCTCCATCATGAGTATGTCGAAATAACTTTTGGTGCATCTGTTCAATAAATCTGCGGCCATCCTGCGACTTCAAGCACTTGAGAATTTCAAAGCTCCCTCATTTTTCTTGACCAATTTTCAAGATTAAGGACTCTATAGGAAGGTTATGATATTCTCTTCAAGTTGGTAGTCAAAGCTCTTTAAGATTTGCCGCACAAACCCTGTTAGACGTCCAAGCTACGTTAAGACTTCCATCTATCCAGAACAAAATTTCAGCACATTGACTGTCATTCTTCGGAGAGCTTATCTGTTGATCTTTTTATCGTATGGGGACAAGTGAATATCCATTGGAAAGCTATGAAAGTCCTCTACAACTTTGTTATTCAGATCTAATCTCGGTTCTGCCTCTATAAGTGCTTAAATCCAATTTTTGTGACTGCTGCTAATCCTAGACAGAATCGATGCTCCTTTGTTTTCACTACCCGTGTGTTCTAATAATTACTCCTAATCTTTCATTCCTACTTTTAATAGGAATGTTGATCAACAACCTGTCATAATGCTCTCGGCTTGTATGACTTGTTCCGTGTTATCAGCAAGTTTCTATCTTTTCCTCTCGTGAAATCTATCTTGCCACCTTCTAGATCATGCCTCGAAGTTCAAACCCTTTTTACGAGCCCCTCCTCTCTATGAGAGATGACATGAGCGATACCTCTAATTGCATGCTTTACACCTATCCATTTGTTGCAATCATGCATCTTGGGGCATTTCATTTTGCATCATTGAGCATATGCACGAAAATTTCATAATGCATCACGACATATGCATCATTCAAGTGCGCCATTACGTATCATGGTGCACCATCATTATGCATCATCTCATATGCATCATGATATGCACTGTGTCATTATGCATGCATATCTCCTTATGTGCACCATAACCTTGATGCATTTTGTCATGAGAGACATGTTAACCCATGCCATTGGATTCGTACTGCCAAGTTCCTTGCCCTTTTTGAATTTTACATCCTTGTTGGCACGTCGTATATGAACCCGTTTATCTAAAGTTTGCTCGAGAATACAAATTCGTTATAATCTTAAATACATCATTAACCCCCCCATCTTGTCTAAAAGGATCTGCGAGTTATTCGTTGGATGTTCTTACCTTGATGAGCAAATAGCTTTAAATTATTGGTTTTCTTTCAATCAATATTTACTTGTCTTGGCATCTCCCTAATCATCACTCTCTGAAACTTGGATTTACTTCCATTTGATCCGTTTTTCCCACCTAATTCTAACCTATTGTATGTCACTACTCAAAATCTATCGTAACCTTTTGTTATCGCAAACTCTTTCCTCGACTTGAAGTTTTGGCGTGTGTCCCATCTAGAAGATGCATGCTATCCTCTATAGTCCTTCTCATAAGATCTTGTTTATACGAGAAATTTCTTTTCTCCTGTTGACCTCCATGTGTGACTTTGGTATCCTTTAGCCGTACAAAGAGTACGACCCCATGAAACATTGTTGTCTAAAGTATACTGGTTTCGCCTCCTAGTATCTTTAATCCTTGGTTAAGAAAATAATCATCTAGGATATCTTGATTAATTCACATCGAGTCTTTGCAGTTGTGGATCATTGGAACCTTCTTCGTAAACATGATCCCTACTAATCCACTGGTAGTACGAGAGTGACACTAACCAGACTTTTCATATTGATCCTAATCCTGTGGAATTCGCTCGTGGATGTGCTCTTAAACTTGTAATTTTGCTTTTGAGTTGTGCCGGTTCGCCCAGACACTTTTCAAAAATCAGATTATAGTAACAAGAGAACCTCCTCCTTTGACCTTGACTGAGGAACCAAGTGTAATATTTTTCTGAACGGACGATGTATTGTCCAGAGTACGCAACCAGGATGAAAAATATTGTACTCGGAGTTTCTCATCTAAACATCCAGTCTCAACACCTATTCGAGTTGAGATGGATACCTGCACTCCTCTTGTTTAGTGTCAATTATTTCTTTTGATCCTGATACCGTTCGTTTGTATCCAACTCAAATCCAGAGAATTATCATGGCTCTGTATAAAACTTTCGCGTATCCCTGTTATCGAACTCATTTGCTACTTGATATTGTTGCCGTGTAACTCTCATCCAACTCCTTGCTTCATCTCCATCTCAATTTATTTCTTGAAACTCAATTCTTTATTCGATTAATCCTAATCGATGGCGATCCTTTGTACCTTTAAATCTCGTGTCAGAAAGGAATACAACACTTCGGATCTTCAAAATACTTAGCCCTCCGATTTATAGGTGTTTCCAGTCATTGCAAAGTTGACTGAGTACTGCTAATGACATGTCTGGTGCATTTGATCTTTTTCCCCACGTCGCAGCTGAAGGAATACTTAGAAGACCATATATCGAGTAGATGATATTGGTCAACTTCACCTAAGCATAGTCGGTGTGGAGAAACTGAGACACGAGGTTGATCAGAGAGACCAAGTGACAAGAAAGGACCGCAAGGATTACAAGGCTAAGTGAAGCAACCACACTGATGATAAGACCACGTGGGAGACCAAAGGATAACTACTCAAGAATTTTTCCAGAATTCCTGCAATCTTGCTGAGGTTTATTTTTCCCCTCTTTCATTGTAAATCTTGGGACAAGATTTCTTTAAGGGGGAGGGCTGTAACACTTCGTATTTTTGAATAAAGAAGTCAAGCTATTCAAGTTTGAAATCACGGGATCCGAGCTCAATTATGTAAAACCCTTCCCAACAAATTCGTGTTTTATATAAAAATTCAAAGTTCAAAATGCACGTTCAAACTGTTTCAAAGAAATGTTGCAAAATAAAATTTTATTATGAAAATTATTGAAAAGACTTGAATTTTAGAAATTTTTATAAAATTTTATTCAAAGTTTAAGAGGCCCAAATAAATTATTTCTCTTAAAACGATTTTCTGTCTTGTACATTTTGTAAAATAAAATATATTTCGAATTTGAACTTGGGCCAAAAATAAAAGTTGTTCCTTTTAAAAATCTCTACAACTCTGCAAAATTTCAAGATTTATTGAGCTCGAGAAGTCAGTGTTTCGAAGAAAAACAGGGAGGGCGCAGAAAATCAGAAAAAATTCGAAAAATTGGAAAATTCCTGTGGGACACACCTGTCAGCGGCACTGTTTCTCCTTCTTCCTCCCCCCTCCAGTCGCTCACTGCCAGCACAGCCTCCAGGTGCCGTGTGCGCCCACGAGCCTCCGTTCATGCGCGCCACACGCATGACTCTCGCTGGACACGACACCCTCCCGTGTCCAACTCCTCCAGCCGTCGCTCCCACACACCTGTCTCGCATTTCTCTCCCGACCGGACGCCATTAGCGAGCCCCTTGCGCGAGCTCAGTGGCCACCCCTCTCCGACCATCCCCGGCCCCCATTGCTCGTGAGGAGTTGTGCCATTTCTTGCGCCAACTTCTAGCAAGACCCGCCTCCCTTCAACCGCGGCGCCTCACTCCAATTTCAAAGATTCCCAATTTTTGAGTTGTGGAGCCGCCAGCCGAACGCCGGCCCAATCCGTCAAATCCCCGTGAAGTTTCCTCGATTCCTTTTGGTTCTAGCTCCTCCAACTTCTGACTCATCCTACGCACTTAAGTTTTGGTCGATTCCATGACGTTTGATGTAGGGATTTGAAGCTTCAACGCTGATTGTCGCCTGAACCAATGGAGCTCACCAATGACGCCCCTGTTTCGGTCTCCCTCGACGTCGACAACACCAATGCCGGTGATCTCCCAGCTCCGATGAGCTCCTTCAAGTTTTCTTTCGGGTATGACCTCCTAGACCTCGGGCGCACCTTCTAAGCTCGTTAATAGATCGAGAACTTAGTTTCTTGCGCAGAAATTTGGGAGTGGACCGCCGCCAGCCGCCTAAACCGTGCACCTCGACGGCGAGCTCCACTGTTCGGCCATCTTTGTCGACAACAACCTCGACGCCAACCTTCTCCATCCCGCAGTGAAGCTCCCAGTGCTTCCCAAGTTGACTCTCGTCGACCGTAACGCCGCCACGACCTCGCCGAAGCCCACCTATGGTCACCTCTCGCCGACGGTTGCATTTTGGTGAGGCCCCCACCTCGAGGACTCCCTCTCTGGATTTCCTTTGTCGCGGTGGTCATTTTTATGTTGCTTGTTCCGAGTTTCACCGTCGGTCGTTGTCCTCCGACAAAGGCGCCGCCGCTAGCTGGTGAATTTTTAGTCCTCGCTTCGTCCCACTGTGGAGCCTCTGTTGGGCCGGGATGAAGTGGCCCACACACACCCTTGCCCCATTTCCCTTGTGGGCCAAAACCCCTGTGCCCCAGTGCTGCTCGACCCACCTGGCTGAAATATTGTTAATTGCGAGCAAATTTATTTAATTGATCATAAATGCTTTCAAGTTTATAAAATTTGTTGAAAACTCATTCTAAGTGATAAAATTGTGAAACAAATTTTGTTAGGAACCTCTCAACTAGAACTATATTCTGAAGCTAATTATTTTTCATTTTATGCATGAAGTTAATTTAATTAATTCATATCACTAAATACATCATTAATGCATTATTATTATTCCTTGACATGCTAAAATCTTAAAAACTTTACTTTTCTGTTTATTCTTTCAAACTTTCTGTTTTAGAAAAGTTTTATATTTATTTTCATCAAAAATAATTTTATAAGCATTTTATTGTATTTAAACAATTTTTAATTCATTTTAAATCCTTTTGATTCCAAAAAATCATAAAAATTTCTCAAAATTTTTTTATAACCTTTTTGATTTTATGCATAACTCAAATTATATTTTTAAATTAAAAACCATTTTAAAGAAGTTTTGTAACTAAATTTATATCTTTGTAAAATAAAAAGCTGTCATCGCATGTGATTTTATTTAAAGTTAAACATCATTATAATTTCTTTCTTTGCATATCATTCATGTTAGGATCCCACTCATCTAAAGAGGAGCGTGGAGTTATTCCTTTGGCAAAGGAAGCTAACTGTGAGCAAGGCCCAAGCAAGCCCCGGTGCATTAACCCTTTTTAAGTTTTTATTTTTATCACTGTTTATGATTTGGTTAATGCATTATGCATTAGGTATTAAGAGTTGCTTGGAAACCTAGAATTTGCATGCTAGGTAACTTATTACCTATGATGAGTGTTGTTGGTACGGGTAACTCGATGTAGAGCTAGGCTATGAGTTCTAGTACACGGTAGAAGTCGAGTGAACGAGAAACCTCGCTCGTGAGCTATAGGTTTTATTTTGTATCACAATTGAATAGACATGAGACCAGGCAGAGATAAAGTATAAGAGGGTTTGAGACGGTAGGGCTTTCATGGTGGTCGCCCCATCTGTATCGGTTAAGGACCGATTCGAGTGTAGCCCTGTTAAGCAAGTTTGAACGTACCGAATACATACTAGGGACATGAGACCTAAGAAACTGATGTAGCAAAATGCCGTAGTGATTGGTCGGCCCCCACCTCTCTTTTGGCGATGGTGGAGGAGAGCCTTATGTCTAACCATGGATATGTACTATGTATTGATCGCATAGAGGACCCTGTACTCGAGAGAGGTGCGCCTGTTCGGACCGGCCCTATGAGTTGAGCGAAAGGTGACCACCTGCAGCTTTCGAGAAGCGTGTACTTCAGATTTTTTCAGCTGGTGTAAGTCGATTATAATCGCTGCCCCTCACAGTAACGGAGTATCGCTTGTTCACTGCGTCACATCGTAGTAATAAATAGACATAACAACAACAACAACAACAATAATAATATGATTATTTGCTTAGTTTGTAGGTAATTGCCTGGCAACCATGTTTGATATAGCTTTATAGCGCAAACTAAATTTATATTTCGTAAACTTAATTTACCGATAAAACTAGAATATAAGGACTCACTATATTAGCGCTAGTTTTGCAAATGGTCATCTCATATGAGTCAGCCTCATCATATCCTTGTAGTCGGCTGTAGTTGGTCACGTTGACGGGTAAGATTTGTTGAGTATTTGAATGCTCTGGGCTTCGCTCTTTGTAATTTTGTGTGTAAGTGATTTCTCTTTCTCCCTTCTGGATCAATTGACAAAAGCAACCTCGAAGGTAGCTATGTCCCTTGGAAGCTTTACTTGCCGCGCTGTTGTTTGTGTGTTGTTAGAGGATACATCGTATAAGCTCAATGATATCTTATGCAAAGTCTTATGCAAAGTCTGTAGGAGACCTTAATTCAAGTTATCGCTTCCGCACTTTCATAAATCTTGGTTTTATAAATTTTAGTAACAATTTATAGTATATTTTATTATACTTAAAATATACTGTTAGTCCTCGCTTCGCCTAGTGACACTCGATAAGATTTTGTGATCGTTTTTTCTGTGAGACCATCTGTCGCAGTGACAAAAACCCAAATTTGCGCAGCAGCTGAAGTGATTTGAACTGTCCTTGTCTCTTTGGTGCCGTTTGAAAAGTAGGAAATGATAGATGGGTTTGAAAATAAAAAATGAATAAATGGTTGAGATTTAATGTCTCTTCTTTTCACATGTCCCAATCCCAAGGAAATGATAGATGGGTTTACTCAAAGGGCTGCTGTGTGCTGAGAACACAGGAATTCTATTGAAGTGGTGCAGGAACATTTTAATAATCCAACTTTTTTTTCATTATATATTATAAGAATTTCTTAGACTTTTAGCTATGATGCAGGCAAGTTTTTAGAACAAACTAAATTACATCCATCAAACACTAGAGCTATCTTGAAGTAGTGTACCCTGCAACACTTCCTCTTGCAGTAAAAGATTTCAAAAGACACGAAGGATCAAATATGATCACAAGTCACAAATCGCAATCCATCGATCTAAATACGAAAAGAAAAAGAGGCATACGAGAGCAATTTTGTACAGTACGGGCACAAGGTCCTTCCATTTTGGCACATGACTAGATAAACTGCAGCGCATCTCTCTTCAAGTGACGACACAGGATAGGCGTTGACTGATTACTGGTTTCGGGCATGTGTAACACATGGTTAGCTGATTAGCTCAGCAATCACTGAACAGTGGAGTCAAAGACTGAATCCATGCATAAACACAAACTTGCAGGTTTAGATAATGGGCCAATAATAACAACTCAGGAGGATGCACCTTACTATGCAAGGAAAGGAAGTAGCCCACACTGGTACGTAGCCCAACTTAGCCATTACTAGGAGTATACATCTCGAGAAGAATCAGTATTTGCTGTAATGAACAATCAGGTCAATGGCATATTTCTAACTTTGACATTTCTCAACGCAACCCTGCACCAACCCCTACAAAATATTCCCTTCGCACACAATGTTGTTCACAGCTCAATTCCAAGGAAAAAAAAATCAATGAACCATGACCTTTCAGCCAGAGTACTCCAATGACCAAAATTCCTGTACCTGAAGTTTTCAGAAGGTAGTTGTAATCTTGCTTAGATAAATCGTATCAAGAGATTAAACTTGGAAAGACAGCTGTTTAAGTCAAGCATTGTTGTATTTGTTCTTGCTTACAATTACCCTCGATGACCTGCACCAGACAATAAAACATTCAGTTAGAGCACACATCTAAGAGAAGCACATACCAGAGAACCATCACGTTTTCCACTGCAGAAGTCAGTTTTGGGAAGCTAAAACCTTACCACCATCAGTCACATCGCAATACAATTAATGTAGATAAGAGTATAATCATAGTTCTTCCTTTTGGGCCCAAACTTTCACCGTCCTGTCATTGTCAAGTGCTCCTGATGCGATCATATTTTCCTTGGGGTGGCATGAAACTGAAATGACAGTATCAGTATGGCCTTCCAGTTTCTGCAATATCTTCCTTGTCTGCAGATCCCACAGGTATACAGATTTGTCTTCTGAGCCACTGATGATGTATTTGCCATTTGTGATTGAAAATGCTGATGGAATACAGTACTTTGTGTTAACATGGCCGGTATACGTCTTTAGAAATTTTCCAGATGAAAAATTCCAGAGCCTCTGAAAAATAAACAATGCATAAGCAGACTTCTTAATTGGAGTAAATTGCTACATACTTGTCCAAACAAAACAGACAGATGTTTATTTTTAATGGGGAGACAAAAGTAGTAAGTGCATTGAGATGTACATATAGCATGTACGTATCAACAAGTTCGAGTGCAAAAACACTCTTGAAAATTTAATCAGTACTCGGTAACATTGACAATGAGCAGATGTAATGATCTAAAATGCACAATATGATTTGGAATACATATGGAATAGTCTAAACAGCAAACAGTACAGAACAAAGACATGGTGCCTAGGGTCTGAGAACTATAGTATGAATTGCAAAAGAAACAATGCTCAAGTTCAGGTAAATGGAATAAATAAAAAAGAGAACTCCGATCATCATCATGCTTAAGAAATCCATTCAAGGAGAATAGTGGATGAAGGTTCGGTCCCACAGGGTGGAGATATGGGGTCAAGGCCCTCTTCACTGCATCTGAACTCATACCTTGCCATCTGCTGAGTTAGCAATATAGTTGATATACTTATATTAATGCCTTTTTTTTTATAAATGGCATCCAAATGTAGCATCTTGTAGAAATGCTTACAAGATGACAACCGATTTTAGTTGATATTTATTATATCTTTCCATCCATTCCGACTTACTGAACCCTGATGCCACTATGCGCTGCCTTGTCAGAATCACTGAGCTATATAATCCCTAAGTCCCTAAGAAGGCTGTAACTGACTATTAATATTTCACATGTTACAACTAGTATATGCGCTGTAAGATCCAGGGTGCTAATGGCATCTAAAGATATTTAAATAATACTAGTTGCAAGAGTTAATATTGTCTGCCAGACAAGATAGAAAATTCGTTAGCAGCTACATTTCATACCATAACTTTTTGTTTCATGCAAGGTCATTAAGGCGGCAAGCCAAGTGACAGCAACCCGCCCCCATCATACTTGATTGATTGCCCTAGGCCCAATAATGTCTAAAGAACCATATGACAGCATCAGTTTGGAAGTTGCAGAATCAAAAAGTATACATGACAAGCATGAAGCCAAAGAAATAAACAGTTGATTGATTGTGCTATCTCCATGTTATCATGTGAAACAACTAACAATACTGTGGTACCAAATAAGTCTGTTCTCTAACAGCCACCAATTGTTTCATACAAGTCCTGACCCAAAAAAAAAAAAAAACTAAAAAAGCATGAAAGGACTGTACGTCATTGTATTAAAAGGACAAAAAATGCAGATGCCTTTAAAGAAAAAAAAAAGGAAAGAGCACACACCCTGCTAGGCTGGCCCTGACATCTTAAAGGCCCTGGGCGAGTTTATATTCAGAGGCCCTTTCTTTAATATCACAAAAAATATATGATTATTTTAATTACGTTATGTGTAAATAGTATCATAAGTTTGAGGTTTCTCATAATATAGCTTCAAAATTTGTTTATGGTTCTTCTGTGAAGTTATTTCTAAATCATAACTTAAAAATTATTTAAATTTTAGGGTGCTCATGCATCTTAGCACCTCCCCAAGACAGGCCCAGCTATCTAGCATGAATATAAGCATGAAAAAAGGCACAAAATAGACTAAATGAAAGTCAATTTTATGACATAGAAATCTGACATTTTTCCTGACTGGCCTAAGTGCAGAAAAGGCATAAAGCAGCGGTGTTTTCAATCATTATGAAAGACATGCACGCAATGGACAACTAAAAGCAAACATAGAGTTTAGGCTATTAGAAATTGGCCGAGACACACTTTTGGCCAGAAGTTGCACAAAATATAAACTAACGCAAGAACAAAATTCAGTACATAACATTACTGCAACCTCAAGAGCATTCCATGACTATATAACACTAGTGTGGGGGTCCATCACATCCACCTGCAAAAAAAGGGCTTTGCTAGATTATAGACACAATAGCCAAGATAACATCTATTCAACTTTTCTGACTAGCTAGAATCACAAGGTTGCCTCAGAGATCGATGAGACAACATGTCCTCTGTGGCTCTGTAACAACTAGTCAACAATCATCAAAATTATATTTGATCATGAATCATGTGACAGAGAGGGGAGGACTTAGAAATATCATCTTAACCCAGGCAGGTTAGCACTGACAGGGATACTCAGGAGGTTCGGTCACCACGGATTCCTGTAAACAAGCCACAAAGTTATGCTGCACTCAATTTAGAAATCATTTGGTTTCCCCTGACTGCTCAGAGCACATTCCACTGGATTCTACAGGAATTGCTGACGATAACCAACAAGGCTCAAGTTTTGCAATCTAACTATGCATAGAACAATCATATATTCGCATTTCAAATATGCATAGAACAATCATATATTCGCATTTCAATACAATTGCAAAATACTATTTTCATATATATCCTGCAAATTGGAACAAGATAGAGGTAAAATAGAAGAATTAAACTAGAAAGAGTAGTAATCAACTGCACAAAACTCACCAAGGTGCTATCAAGGGTTGCCGCGAGCACGAACTTGCCGTTGGGCGAGAACTTGGCAAAGGACACGGGCGGGCTTTCGTCATCGATGAGGGTCTTGATGCAGTGGCCGGTGGCGGAGTCCCATACGCGGCAGAGGCCGTCGTAGCTTCCCGACACGATCATGGCGCCGTCGCGATCGAAGTCGACGGCGGTGACGGGCTCGGAGTGGGCCGGCAACACGCGGAGGCACCTTCCAGACTTCACCTCCCACACGCGCACCGTCTCGTCAAATGATCCCGAGGCGAGCACGTTTCCCTGAGGGCTGAAGGCGACGCAGAAGGCGTAGTTGGTGTGGCCGGTGAGCGTCTTGACCAGGCGAGCCCCGCCGCCGGCGCCGAGGTCCCATATGCGGACGGTGCGGTCATCGGAAGCGGAGGCGAGGAGGCGGCCGTCGGGGGAGAAGGACAGATCGGATACCCCCTCGCCGTGTCCGGCGAGCTCGGCGACGGGGGAGAGATCGGAGGAGGACCAAACGCGGAGGAGCTTGTCGGCGGACGCGGAGGCGAGGAGGCGGCCATCCGGCGAGAACTTGACTGCGGATACGGCGCGGTGATGTCCGGTGAGAGTACCACTGAGGACGTAGCCCGGAGAGGACGAGGCGCCGTCGACCTCCAGCGCCGCCATTGCCGCCGACCGGAGAAAGGGTTTGGGCTTGTCGAGGGGTTTTGCGAGGGCCTTGGCTCGGAATGACGTGCCGATAGTGTGATTCCGTTTCAGAATTAGGCCCCGTTTGGAATATTTTAATTACTCCGTTTTTTTATGAAGTGCTTTTTGTAAAAAATTTACAAAATTTTTGTCAAATTTTTGCTTTCCAAGCGGGGCTGAACGTGCGACAGAGCATTAGGCCCAGTTGTTGACGACCTCGGCCCGCAAGGTTTCGAGTGTTTGCCCCAGTTCAGAGGACACGTTTGGGTATGGTTTGAGTTGGGAAAGGGCAAATGCAATGGGAAACGAAGAGGTGGGTTGAGGTTAGAGACAGTAAAGCTGCGTTTGGTATATTTAGATTCTTTGAAAAATTAGAAACATTTTATTTTTAGTTTAAAAATATTTTTAAGTTAGAAACAGAATCATTTTAAAAACTGTTTGTTAAATTTTAAGGATTCGGATTCAGTAAATGATTAGAATGATCAATATATCTTTTTGTGTTAATATTAAAAATATTAGAACAACTTTAAAAAACAAAACAATTTTAGGAATAATTCGGAGAACACCCTAACGAAAAGCTCGATGAGACGAAACTAACGAAATAATTTTGAGAAACTTTAAAAACTCGAGGGAACATTTTAAATTTTCAAAAATTAACGGTTCACAAGAGCACAGTGGTGGCATTTTTACCGTAATTTCACCGAACTTGGAGGTGAAATGTGAGACAAGTGAAGTGTTTCACCTATGAAACACCTCAGAGGCCGTTTCACATAGCTAGGCAAAAAAGTAGAATCGTTTCTCACAGTTTCAACGGTAAAATGTTTTTGGTCTTTGGTGGGGTTCGGTCGTTTCAGCTCAGAAACGAAATCGCGGTTTCTCCGGAGAATAGATTGAATCACTTCCAAACAATCCAAATGGTGAAACGATTCGTCACTGAAACGTCTGAAACGATTCGGTTTTTTGACCGGTGTGTTTCGATCATGAAACGGTTGGCGATGACCATTTTACCTGTTACAATTTTAATCTTTAAGAATTTAAAAAAATTCCTTTCAAGTTTTCAAATTTTTTCAAAATTGTTCCGTTAAGTTCGGCTCATCGAACTTTTCATGTAGGTACTTTCTAAATTATTTCTTAAGTTTCTTAAAGTTGTTCTATTAATTCCTAAAGTTTTCTAAAATTGTTTTATTAGTTTTCAAAATTTCTTAAAGTTATTTCGTTTATTCTCAAATTTTTTTAAAGTTGTTCTAATATTTTTTAATATTAACACAAGAAAAGTATATTGGTCATTTCAATCATCCTACTTACTTTACTGAATTTGAATCACTAAAATTTGCCAAATAATTTCTAAAGTGATTTTGTTTTTGACAAAAAATGTTTCTGACTGAAACGTTTCTCATTCTTCAAAGAATCGAAACCAAACCAAACGCACCCTAAGATTCAATCAATTTTCTATGTTTGGCTGCAATGGGTTAGCAATTAGGCTATACAATTTATTAGACTAAAATACCCTTGCTTGAATAAAATGGGTATCTTTGTTTTCATGGGCAAAAGTGTCATTTTGTACACTACAACAAATCATACAATCCATGACGGATTTCGGGTGACGATTATCGAAAACGTCATGGATAGGGACTATTTGTGACAATTTGTAAATTTTCATCACAAACTGAGCAATGTCTTGCCAAGAGCCCAATTTGGGTTTACTTTTTGTGACGAAACTTTTGTAACCATCATGAAACCCATCATAGAGTGAAACAAATTGTCACAGATTTGATATCAAATTTAACTATAGTAGTTGATAAGAAAAATATACCGTAATAGGCACATGACCATAAACTAGGCTTTAATTCTATTTTCCTAAGTTTTCCTAGTATCTATTGCATAGAAAATCCTCCATCAATTTGTTCTTTTGAAAACTATTTCTAGAGGCTCCAACATTTTTTTTTTTCTAAAATTTTCCTAACCTTATTTGAGGTACATGTAATTTAGTTTAGAATTAGTTATAAAATTCTTGAAACTCTTACAGAACCATGAAGATAGCTTAGATAAACTACTTTGAAATTCTAGAGAAGTACACACTAGCACACCAATCAAGTTTGTATCTATCGAAGAAGAATGAACCACATTTCAGGGCCTAATTAAAGCCTTCTTCTTGCTTGCTTGCTCTTTTTTTCTCAGATGGCGCGATACCTTCAGTCAAATTGGCTACAGGCGTTGCCTGGGATCAGCTGTCAGGATTGGTCTCCAAACTGCACCTGTTTCCTCGCCCAGTCAATTTTAATTCAATTTGCCCAGTCAATTTTAATTCAATTTGTTCTTTTTTTTCAATTGGCTCTAGGCTGCTTGAGAGGAGGCAAACTTACAGCCCATGATTTCATTGCATCAGAATAACAGTCCGGAATGCCCGGGCATGATTAAGGAGGCCAAACGTCTCGGCATCGCATTGAGCATCATTGCTTGTATGGGTATTTCTTTGCTCCACTGATTTTCCATCAAGTGTTGAACTTTAAACATCTTAACATAAGTTTATCTTAATTTTGAAATCCGTTAGTTTTTAACCATTTTTGCGTTTCTCAACAGAGTGGACGAGGCAGAAGCAGAGTGTGCACTGCTGAATTTAACCTCCTTGTGTGTAAGTACAATTACCATGTCATGATCGTAACTGCAAGAATGTCTTATGTGCTGTTTATGCTGTTTCAGGATGGTCGGATTCAAATTCATTCCTTTTTTGGTACAAGGACATTTTTAGAGATGTTTTTGTAGGTACAACTGTTTGGTCAGGCTTATTGCTCCGTCAGTCCATATGATTTAATCATGCAACTGATATCTTGTATTGCACTTTCTGCACCCCCCCCCCCCCCCTTGGTATGGTATCAAGTAATCATGCATCTACCCTGAACAGTCTTTTGCTTATGTCTTAATCAGGAAAGGATGGTTATGCCATTCACTACGAAATGGGAGGCATAGAGAAAAAAGCTTGGTCTGGACAGAAACTCATTGGTATGTTGCATTATTTTTAGCGTTTTTACCGCTTGTACTGAATAGGATTTCTTTAAAATGATCATTGTGATAAACCAGTCATAATTCAGAGAAGTACAGGAGACATAGTTGAATATTCTCCTTCTTTTACAAGAAAGATCATCTGGTCTTAGAGAGATTCAGCACTTGAATATAAACTAGATTGCGATATCTAACAGTAACTGTTTATGTCCTCTCTCCAAGCTTTAGGATTGATGTCAGTTTATAGAGATATTCTTAGATTTCCATAGGATTGAGTTGATTTAGTTATACATAGGCTCACTTTTGTGTTAGAGATGTTCCATATGATGCTAACCTTTTTCTGAGCATCCGAACGACAAAGCAATATATACTCTCTTGATTGCTTAATTGATATTGTTTTAGTAAATGTCATTTTGTTGATCAATTTCATTTCTTTTTTTTATTTAGCTTATTGCAGTGAGCAAGGTGGGAGGTGAAGGAATGAAGAGCACACAACTACAAGCCTTTAACTATTAGTTTCAATTTGTTTTAGCTAGACTCACTAAAATGTGCGTGATGTATTATTGTGAAATGTAGTGCTTTACTAGATCAAAACTTATTGCATGTATTGTACTAATAATTGGGAATATTTGGTTTTAATGAGAATAATGGCTGTATATCTTGGTCTTGGTCTATTTATATGAGATTTGCATGAGCTTGGCAGATTAATGATATAAAGATATCAATATTGATTGTGATGATTAAATTATATGCAATTAAAATTGTCACGAAGATTTGGGCTTTGGTTGGGTTTGAGCTTGTTTGTGACGATTTAATTCGTCACTAAGATTTGAGTTTTGTTTGGCCTGATTCATCTGTGACGGTCTATAAACGTCACAGATTTCTATCATCTATGACGAAAACTAACAAAACGTCACTCGATACAATCTATAACGCGGAATACATGATGATCATCATAAACTAAGATTTGTGACGGTTTTACTGCATTCTATGATGAATTTAGTTTGTCATAGATTGTCATATTTTTTTGTAGTGGTATCACCACCCAGCTCTATCTCACATAAACCCAGCCCCGCCACTGCGTTACAAACGCTGGGAAATCGCCTGCCCATTTCCCAAACCGTGACGCCTCTATTTCCCTAACCCAAAAACACGAACGCTGAAAATAATCATCCCACCTCATATTTTCCTAACCTGTTCGTTATTTCCATCGACCCAAACATCGCCTTCGGAATTGGGGTGAACTGATGTTTGGTTGTCTTCTGTTTGGAATTCTTTTGACTGCTATATTTAAGGCTTTGTTTAGTAGAGCTTTGGCTTTTTTAAAAACGGCTCGGGCTCTATTTTATTTGAAAAAGAGACTTTTATGACTTTAACTTTGCATTCTTAAAAAATATTTGATGTAACACCTTTTTTCTGTGCGCTCTCTTATTTTGAAGGAGCAGTTAATAAAAAAAATACCACACAGACGAAAGAGCCACGGATAAACCACATTTTCATGGATTTTAGTTGAACCCATCAAAAAGCCGGTAAAAAAGACCTATTAAATGGGGCCTAAAATTAGAATTAGAACTATTTGACATGCGAGGAATTGCAACACGACTATTCACAACTGAGCCTACTCACCTGCAACACATGGACATGGTGCATACACCGTCGATCTTTATCCGACCACCTGCCTGGAATTACTCATGGAGTAGGAACAAAGGATATGGTTAAAATAGTAGGAGTAGCCATGTTCACATTTGCCTCCATCCACCACTTCCTTATTATTTTTTCTCGTGGTTCAAAGATATAATCAAAACTCCGTAAGCCTAGCCATACAAACCAAAATTATCAACTTGGGTCACATTACCATGTCCATGTGGTATAGGATTTTGACCTTGGTTCCATATCTAATCCACCTCAATTTAGGAAGATAAATGGACCCACAGCTCTTTAACATGAAAATGACTAGAGGACCCCAAAAAAAATGAAATTACTAGGACCCTTACATTCGAGCCTAAAAAAATTACTGGAGACTGGTTAATCGAGCTTGTCTTAGCTTATTTACAACAGAGGATACATGAAGAGACGTGGGAAGCAAATTGATGCAATGATGTTGGACTGACTATGTTGTCTTGCCCACCCCACCATTTTATATCGCCTTTTCTAACGTAGTAATTTAAGAAGAAAGATATAGTATTCGAGAATTTTTCTCAAAATACAAAGGTGCCTTAGCATCAAAAGCAAAACGTGTAGGTATGTCAGGATAACCATCCTAGACAATTGCTGAAGGTTCTTATCTCAACTTTTGAAACATAATCATGCTCAACAACAACATAGCCCATCGGGAAAACCGGAGCAAGCGGCCCATTGGGCGAAGGCCTGAACGCCCAGATCCACCGAACCGCCAGAGGCCCAGAACCAAGCAAGCCGGCTTCTCTCTCTCGAAAAAAAGAATAAGTCCTGCTCCCTCGCCGGCTTCTCTCTCGGAAAAAAAAAATAAGTCCTACTCGCTCCGTACCTACTTTCAAAGTTTTCTCAATTTAATTTACTTATCATTTTTCTTCTCAGTACAACTTTTTTTTATTTTTAATACATACCTATCTTTATCTCTCTCATCTTTATTTTCAACGCATTTCACCTTTTTCACTTTTAACATATTTCACCTTTTTCACTTCTACTTAAGAATTATCCACACCTAAAACTACAAGTAAAAAAAATTCAGAGAGTATTTGACTCTCTCAAGTATCAGGTTTGTTCGAGTTTTTTCTCTCAAACCGTTCGTTTTTCTTGCTTTGGCTGTTTCAACGGTGGTCTTGTCCAACATGACAGGGTGACGTGGCAGAATCCGCTGACGTGGACACTGGCCTGATTTTATTCTAAATTAGAAAACAAATACTTAACTATCTTAAAACATTATAAAATTTTGCAGAAATTTAAATCATTTTACATGGAACAAATTTTTTTGACCAATTTCAAATTCGAAACAAAATTTATTTTAAAAATTTAGAAAAGAAATAACTATAAAAAATATGTCTTCCGAATTTTGTATAAATAAATCTATTTCGAATTTGGAGATGAGTCTAAAACAAAAGTTATTCCTTATTAAGAGATCTATCCTCTTTCAAAGTTTCAAATTCATCCGAGCTTGGAAAGTCATGTTTTTGAGACAAAATAGTAGACTGCTGCTGAGTCATATACCGTTATAAATTTGTATTCCGAATTTTGTATAAATAAATATATTTCGAATTTGGAGATAGATTCCAAAACAAAAATTGTTTCTTATGAATAAATATATTATTCTCTAAAGTTTCAAATTCATTCGAGTTCGTGAAGTCATGTTTTTAAAGCAGTAGCCTATTATTTACATAAGAAAAGATTTTATGAACTCAGGTGAATTTAAAACTTTGCAGGATAATAGATATGTTCATAAAAAAACAACTTTTATTTTGAACTTATCTCCAAATTTGAAATATATTTATTTTAAAAAAATTCGGAAAAAAATTATAAAGAAACGACGGCTCAACAGCAGCCTACTGTTTTGGCTTAAAAATATGACTTTTCGAACTCGGATGAATTTGAAACTTTGAAAGATGATAGACCTCTTCATGAGAAATAAGGTTTGTTTTAGACTCGTCTTTATATTCGAAATATATTTATTTGTAGAAAATTCAAAAAAAACAATTATAATAGAATGATGACTCAGCAGCCGCATACTGTTTTGTCTAAAAACATGACTTTTTGAACTCGTATGAATTTAAAAATTTGAAGGATGATAGATCTCTTCATATGAAACAAATTGTATTTTGGACTCATCCCTAAATTCGAAACATATTTATTTATACAAAATTCGAAAGACATATTATTTTTTATGGTTATTTATTTTCTAAATATTTTAAAATAAAATATGTTTCGAATTTGAAATTTATCTCAAAACAAAATTTGTTCTTTGTAAAATGATTTAAATTTATGCAAAGTTTTATAATTTTTTGAGGTCGTTAAATATTTGTTTTCTAATTTAGAATAAAATTAGCCTAATCCAAATCAGCGTTTCGTGCCACGTCAGCAAAACCGCCGTCGAAACAGTCGAAGAGAAAAAATAAACCAATTGAATAGTTAAAAAGTCAAAATATTTGATATTTTAATTAGAGAGAAAAAACGAACAAATGCGATAGCAGATGAAATCAAATAGGACTTATTAAAAAAAACCAAGCCGGCTGAGAGAAACAACCGTCGATTTCTAGTGTTCTCCCGCTCGCTCAATTTCAAAATCAAAATTTCGAAAATATCGGGACGGCTGCCGACGGGAGCGGAAACTCCCGTCCATACAAAACCATCGCGCGGCGCGTCTCACGGACTCTCACCTCTTTCACCTACCAGCGGGTCCCGCTCTGCCTGACCCACATGTTAATGAGATACCTCATCTCGGAGCGTTTCCCTCCGCACCGGACGTGACGGAACGGGCCACCAACTGACTCTTCCTAGAGCAACACAGCTGTGTCACACCCAAATGCGCCTGTTTCCCAACCTATTGTAAAACAATGTTTGGGCCCACACATCGGTGATAATAGTGCTTGCTGGTTAGCGTCGGCCATGTGCCGGAAAAAACACCCCCATTTAGCGTTTCCCTCCTAAACTTTCGTTGATTCCCTACTCGCTCCAAGCCATGTGACCGTTGTCCCTGGAACGCGGCCGGAGAGTGTAAACGAGACAACCGCAGGAGTCTCGGCGCTTAACCATCCTTTCGGCTGCATTCTAATCTCGGCTGTCTCGCTCTATAAAGCAAGCGGAGTGAGGGGAGCGGGAACCCTAAGCAGAGCACCGCAGAGACAGGCGTCTTCGTACTCGCCTCTCTCCGCGCCTCTCAAGCTTTCCTTTCCTCCCCATTTCCCCTCGCCGCCGTCGCCGCACCAGCCGCCCGACATCATGAGGGAGTGCATCTCGATCCACATCGGCCAGGCCGGTATCCAGGTCGGAAACGCGTGCTGGGAGCTGTACTGCCTCGAGCATGGCATTCAGGTATCGATCCGGTCGTTTCCCCGTTTCTGATTCGCGATCTAGTGATAGATCTGGGTGGTTTCGTGGCTGATGCATGAGGAATTTGATGGATCTCGGGAGTACGATGAAATGTATGAGGATTTTGGCTGCGGATCTGGTTGTCTTTTTTCATGGCTGCCTAGATCCGTGGATGCCAGACATGTTTCACAGCCAGATCTGGTCAAATTTAGCGTATTGGTTGTTCTGTAGTGGTAGATCAGGTATTTTGGAACTGTAATGCATTGGAGACTAGGCTAAATGGATCCAATTGTATCAAATCTGATAAGTAGTGTTAATTTACCATTGCGTATACTTGGTTAGACGTACCATTTGCGGGATCTGGCGGAAATGTGTGGTTCTGTTTCGCTAGTGTCTCCTTATTTTAGTCGTGTCAAGGATCGTTCCTATTAACCAAGAGCTAGAGTATACTTCTGTTTAGATCTGGAGGAATGAATTGCAGATATGCACTGATCTGGTTTGATATGTGATTGGTATGCTAGAACATAAGCTATTGACATGGTTCTAATGTTCCTAAGAATTGTTCCTATTAACCAAGTGCTAGAGTATAGTTCTGTTCAGATCTGGAGGAACGAATTGCAGATATGTGCTGTTCTGGTTTGATATGTGATTGTTATGCTAGAAAAGCTATTTACATGGTTCTAATGTTCCTTCGGGTAATTGAAAATATGGACATAGTTGTTTGTGATTTTGGATTTGTTGCACCCTTATCTGTTTATAGTTTTGTTTGCTAGTCGTCTGATATGATTACTGTATGATAGCTGTCATCATTTGTTAAGTTCATTAAAAGTATGACGTTCTGTCATGTGGATGTGAAGTTATGTTGTGTACAACCTGTTAAGATTGTGACATTAGCTATGCTTTTTTGTAATTTTACAGCCGTTGGTTGCATCTCTAATGCGAATGCGTTCATGTCTGTTCCCTTTAGGCTGATGGTCAGATGCCCGGTGACAAGACCATTGGAGGAGGTGATGACGCTTTCAACACCTTCTTCAGTGAGACTGGTGCCGGCAAGCATGTGCCCCGTGCTGTGTTTGTTGATCTCGAGCCCACTGTGATTGATGAGGTGAGGACTGGCACCTATCGCCAGCTCTTCCATCCTGAGCAGCTCATCAGTGGCAAGGAGGATGCGGCCAACAACTTTGCCCGTGGTCACTACACCAGTAAGTTGTCTGCACTGTATCCTTTTCAGACCTGTTTCCCGTTATTAGAAGCTCTGCTAACTTTCTTGATTTATTATCACGTTGCAGTTGGCAAGGAGATTGTTGACCTGTGCCTTGACCGTATCAGGAAGCTTGCCGACAACTGTACTGGTCTCCAGGGCTTCCTTGTCTTCAACGCTGTAGGTGGAGGAACCGGCTCTGGGCTCGGTTCTCTCCTCCTTGAGCGCCTGTCTGTTGACTACGGCAAGAAGTCCAAGCTTGGGTTCACTGTGTACCCCTCACCCCAGGTCTCCACCTCGGTGGTTGAACCATACAACAGTGTCCTGTCCACCCACTCGCTCCTCGAGCACACTGATGTTGCTGTGCTACTTGACAATGAGGCTATCTATGACATCTGCCGCCGCTCCCTCGACATTGAGCGCCCAACATACACCAACCTCAACAGGCTTGTGTCTCAGGTACTGACTTGTGCATAAGTAATCCTATGTTTTACCATGTGTGTGTGCTGTTCTCTGACCATGTTATTTCTCTCTTGTTCCAGGTTATCTCATCTCTGACTGCCTCCTTGAGGTTCGATGGTGCCCTGAACGTGGATGTGAATGAGTTCCAGACCAACCTTGTGCCCTACCCCAGGATCCACTTTATGCTTTCGTCCTACGCGCCAGTGATCTCCGCAGAGAAGGCCTACCACGAGCAGCTGTCCGTTGCTGAGATCACCAACAGTGCCTTCGAGCCTTCCTCCATGATGGCCAAGTGTGACCCCCGCCACGGCAAGTACATGGCCTGCTGCCTCATGTACCGTGGTGATGTTGTGCCCAAGGACGTGAACGCCGCCGTGGCCACCATCAAGACTAAGCGCACCATCCAGTTCGTGGACTGGTGCCCCACTGGCTTCAAGTGCGGTATCAACTACCAGCCGCCTAGCGTCGTCCCTGGCGGTGACCTTGCCAAGGTGCAGAGGGCCGTGTGCATGATCTCCAACTCCACCAGTGTCGTGGAGGTCTTCTCCCGCATCGACCACAAGTTCGACCTCATGTACGCCAAGCGTGCCTTCGTCCACTGGTACGTGGGTGAGGGTATGGAGGAGGGTGAGTTCTCGGAGGCCCGTGAGGACCTGGCTGCGCTCGAGAAGGACTACGAGGAGGTCGGCGCTGAGTTCGACGAGGGCGACGAAGGCGACGAGGGTGACGAGTACTAGATGCCGCCGCTTCATGCTGGTGCTGTGTCAGGCCTGTGTGCCGCTGCTATCCGATGATCTGCCCGAGGGGCTCTTTTATCTTGTCGTGTGTGGCTTATGTGTTCGTTCGAACCATCTGTTATTGTGTTGTTTACAACAACTAATGTTGTAAGACTTGTTTAATTTCCCGCTTCGCTACTTTGTTATCATCATCGTTGTGTTTGTTTACATCTCGGTGGCTTTATCTGTGTACCTCAATAATTCTGGTTGTTTTGTCAGTTAGGGCTGTCAATGTTTGGTCGTCCTCCGTTAGACTCGTTTCTTCATTCGCTTCGCCGATCCTGTTCTGCTTGATGCTGCCACGCCAAGCAAGCTGTATTTGTCAACTCATGCTCATCTCTGCCACGTCCCCAAAACTGCCACGCATGCCGGCAAGCCGCCAAATCCCTCTGCTCTGCTTGTAGTTATCGCTGTCGCTGTTTTAAATTTTTTTTTACCTCCGCGTCTAAACGCTGATCGACGTGGCTCGATCAATTGATCATATCCACGTCCCCTCGCAGGGCAAGAGCCGCAAGACCCGTTGCTGTCTGTTGCGTGCAAGAGGAAAATGCCCGCGAAAAACATGTGCCGGTTCTCCTGCTGTCCTGCCTGCCTGGCCGCATGGCTGAGAGATTGACCTACCGCAACACTCCGTCGCTATACACATGTAGGAGTAGTATACGCTTAAACCAAGAGGAAATATCAAGAGAAGGTTCTTGCTGTTGGCATGGCCACAGGTCCATGATCTACTACCACTTGCCAGTTCTCTTTAAAATGTTTAAACGCGTGCAATTTGTGCCTTTTGATGTGTTCTGCTAGTACTGAGATGTCACCTTCGCTTCACATGGACGCTTCGTCTCCGCCTTTATCTGCAGACAACACTGATAAACACCGCCGATCACGAATCCCGAAAAGGTCGTCCTGGATCAACATAACGGACTAGTACTGCTAGCGAACAACTGAAACGCTGTCAGGAGTAAGTAGCCGTTGCTATCTCGCCTTTTCCCCACTGGTACTAGTACTAGCAGATATGGGCTCACGAACTGCGACGTGCACCATGAATCACGGCCAACAATGACTCTCCTAAAATATACCATGGCAGCTTCCTTGCCGTTATTCGACGAATCCTTCTGCCTCACACGAGTTGGAGGCTTTGGAGCACATCGAGCGTGGAACCAAACGGATATTCGGAACGTCGACGGGCACGTCAACGTGTTTATCTGAACCCGCCCAGATATAGAAACCGAAACATTTTATGCTAAAGTTCAGCGTGGTTTTCAGGCACAAAGTTCAGTGCAGTTCGTAGTCTCGAATCCACGTTCAAGAAGCAAGAGACTTGACCGAGACGAGGCAGACATTCTTCCACAAAACGGGTAAATAAAGAGGACCTGGCCCACTGAGCAGTACCCCTGCACTCCAACCAAAAGGAGACTTGAACGACAGGGGTCTTCATCACACTTTCAGTAAGCTAATCAACACGGGATTAGTTGAAGTCTTGAAGAGAGAGAAAAGACGCAGGACCCCATCAGCGGAGAGAGAGAGAGAGAGAGAGAGAGAGAGAGAGTGGCCGCCGGCCGGCCCGGCGCCAGGCGGACCGCCGTCTGCCGGCCACGACAAGGACCGCCGCGTAACAGCGAAAATTTCTTCACGGACAAAACCTTTTGGAGTCTTTTACGTGACTCGATGCGTGATGGCGCACCCTTTCCTGCACCGATCGATCAACGTTTCAAAGCTTCGAGCCAGTTTCCGCTTGGTTTCCCGGTGACCCGGCCGGCAAGTTCTGATGACCTCGGACGTTTCAGAAAATGCTGGTAGCACTTCGATTTGTTCTTGTGGCACAGTGCGAAACCAGTTGAATGATGTTAGTAGTGTTAGCGGATTGATCTAGATTGTCTCTACTGTGATTCTTTTTTTTTCCGACTGTCTCTACTGCGATTCAGGGTGCTGGTTTCTTTCACTGGTTTGTCTTGGACTCGCAGATGCAGCCAATTCCTTGTCCGGGTCCCGGCCTATCCTACGTGCAATGCCAAATGTTTTGACGTGTCATTCTTCGTTTTCGTCTACCGTTCGCGCAAATGGAAGCGGCCTGAACTGTCTAGCACCAAACGATTTAGTTAGGGAAGACGAAGTAATTTTATAGAAATTGTATATAAATTACTGAAAATAGTACTCTCTCTTTCTCTCATTTTGAGTCGACACGAGAATTAAAAAGAGTTGAAAAAGATAAAATAAGCTAAAAACGAAGAGAAGAAAAATAAAAATAGACAAATTTTGAGAAAAAAGAAAATATATTGAGAAATGAGCGTGACTTATAATTTAGAAAAACTTAAAGGCTTCTAATTTGAGACATTTTAAAGAAAAAACGTAGCAAGATTTTTTTTCCTGTTATATAAAGGTGGTGTAATTATTTCCATCGAAATAGTATCTGTGTTTTAGAAACGATGCACTCTTCGGCCTATTTATATTGGATAAAAACAGAGAAATGTGAAAATACGCGAGAGTGGAAAAAAAGCTCAGGGGCAGAACCAGGTGTAAGAAACTGAAGAAAGCAGGGGCAAAACAGTAATCTGGCAGGCATCTGGGTTTCGGGGGCGAGTGGTCCCAGAGGCGAAGTTGGTCCCGTCGTCCGCCTACAAATACGCAGGCGCCCCCACGTTTTCCCTCTCTCGCTCCTCCCCTCTCCACTCGCCGCCTGCCCCGCCCGCTCCACGCACACCACCTGTCTCCGCCTCCGCCTCCGCTCCCCACCCGAGGTTTTAGGGCTCCAGCGACGCTCCCGGCATTCCCGATCTCGCCGCCGAACGCCGCCCCTCCCCTCTCGCGGTCCGGCCGTGGCGGGTTGGTTCGACTCCGCTGGGCCGTGGGCCGTCGCCATGGTGTCGGGTGGGTCCGTGGGGGCGGAGGCGGAGGTGGACCCGGCGGCGGGCGAGAGGGACGAGGCGGTCCCGGCGTCCGCGAGGGAGCTCGTGGTGGGGTACGCGCTCACATCGAAGAAGGCCAAGAGCTTCCTCCAGCCCAAGCTCCGCGGGCTCGCCAGGTACGCGGCTGCGGGGAACGGATGGGGGAATTTGTGTGTGCGTTACGGCTCGGTGTAGGCGGAGATGGGATCGGGACGGAAAGGTGCGCCGTGTTCGGGGCGTTTCGAGGGGGGTGGGATCGCGTGCATTGGGGCCGAGCGGTATGGTGGGGCGGTGCTTGATGTTGGATTGGTTGAAATGGATCGATAGATACGGCGGCGAATTTTTTTCGTTGGATCAATGGAAGCTCCGCGCATGATCCTTTCCGGACACGCCGTGGGCACGGTGAAAGGACTATGACCCGCCCAGCCTCCTCGCCCTTTATCGTTACTGTTTAAAGCAGCACTGTATCTGGTCATCGACCGCTGTCTCTGTCTTGAGTATATTCTGGAGGAAAAATATCCCCGTAGCACTTTTTTTTTCCTCGTTGGATCCTGGAAGGAAATGAATATCGAATAATTATTTCTATGAGTTATTAGAGGTTAGCAAAGTGAGTAATTGTATTTAGCTTACGGAAATAAACTGTATGCCTTTATTGTGAAGATTAAGTATTGGTCCTGAAGGTGGTGAAAAGCTTCTTGAGATTTAAAAGTCTGACGGAATCTTTGCGTTGATCTGATTTGATTTTTCATGGGTGTTCGTGCAATCTTCGTTTTCTCTCTAGCTGCAGGTATCTATTATATTAAACACTCTTAAAGAGAATCTCATACTCTCTCCGGTCACACAATAAAGGTCGTTTTGGACAATGACACGGTCTCCAAAACACAAATTTGACTCCTATTTTCTATAAAAATATTTATGAAAAAGTGACATGTATATTTTTATGAAAGTACTTTTCGAGACAAATCTAATCGTATAATTTTCACATGTCTAAACTTAACAAATTAAAAGTTATTTGCACTTTATATTCTCAATGTTTGACCAAAACATTATCTAAAACGACCTTTATTGTGTGACCGGAGGGAGTACTGTCTATCCGCTTCCAGCTGAGTAGCTTCATTTCTATAGAATAATCCTCTACAGTGACTATAGTATAATAACGAGCTCTACGGAAGTGCTCACCAAAATAAGCTCTATGGCCCTCACAAATCGCCATGTTGCTATATTTTCTTTTGAGATAAGAAAGCGACATTGGTGCATTCCTTGTCGCATGGCAGTATCATAATATTATAATCTCTTCTGATAGCAACCCTTTCTTGACCTATCCAGTGGCAGCAATCTTTTGAAAGTAAAGTTCAGAATTTATTATATGCATGCTTGACTTTCTGTTATCAACATATGGGCCCGAATTAGAATTGGGTGTAGAGGTCTAGGGTGGTGTAATACTTCATAGATCTAAAAGCAAAAAATACAATTTTTTACGTTGTCCCTGATTATATTAATATGTCAAGCTCATTTTTATCCTATTATGTGATTTCACTGTCTGAACCTTGGGTTGCACTTAGGGTTATGCCCCTTCATTGCATTACATGGACCAGGGCACTGTTTTATGAGAATTAAATAATTTCTGTCTGCTAATGTAGGGGAGTACTTTAGTACCCACATGATTTGCGTGTGCATTATGTCCCTTCATAGCATTACTTATGTGATCTGCTTGTGTGATCCAGTTGTGTGATTTCACTGTATCTGGAATCTTGGGTTGCAGTTAGGTATATGTCCCTTCATACCATTACTTGAATCAGGGCACTGTTATATGTTCTGGCTGCTAATATCTGGGTAATACTTTAGTACTCACATGATCTGCATGCTATGTTTTTAAGGAGGTGAGGTGAGATCTGACGCTCTGCACCCTTCCAATCGCCTAGGCGAAGCCTAGACAATCATGATGCGAGGCAAGGCGATGCCATATACCAGTCTAAGAAATAAGAAAACTGAGGCAGACAGGGAAAACAAAAGGGGAAAAAAGAAAGGAAAAGGGAGGGTGCCTGGCCCAGCCCACTAACCTGTCCAGCCTGCCACCCCAGTCATATAAAGCTCCCAGCTCCCTGGCCATGATAAGATCAAAGTTTGGAGCTAGCTCCACCACTCCTCCGTCTAGCTCCCCCACAGCCGCCACTCCACTCCCCAACGGCCACTGCTATCCCTTCCTCTCCCCGCTTTGTTGCCAACCTGCCTTTCTAGATCAATGCCGATGAGGCTATCCTGCGCTAGCTACAATCAAGGAAGCTGACGGAGTCAGCCATGGCACAATTTTTTTGGCTTGGTTGACAGCTCCCTAGCCGTTCCTCCTTTCTTCCTTCTGTTTCATGCCATATTTGGTAAGGCAAGGAGGATGCCATGGCAACGCAGGCGACACATTAAAAACATAGTCTGCATGCACATTAACTTTTATGCTTGAGCTGAACCACACATTTGATTAGAAATCCAGAGTCCTCTCCATTGAGGCTAGCAAAACTTAGATGGCTTGTAATTCCAGTGAAATATTCTTCTTTATACTATCAACTATTTACATGGCAATCTGCCAAGCTAAACCTTTTTTTTTGGATTGATTATTGGAATCATGGCTTCTGTTTATGCACCGTGGCCACGTTGAATTGTACATGACACCGATACCCTTGACAGTTGATGTATTTGAAACAAATGTGAACAGTGCTCCTATTTGGATTAGCCTCTTGCTGGAGAAAATAACTTGGAAAGACATCGCATGTCTGAGGCAATGCGTTGAACTTGTAGATTTTTTGACTATGTTGTAGTTGGGTGGCTGCCAATTTTCCTCCTATCAGGCAACTTTGCTAAACTACTGAGTTTCTGTTTTAAGTTGTGGGCCTTGGCGTGGCCTTGGCTTTATATTTCTGTCCATATTCTCAGCCATGTTTCTCATGTCTAAAATTTGCTGCAGGAAAAAAGGCATTCAATTTGTTGCTATTGATCACAAACGTCCACTGTCTGATCAAGGTCCATTTGACATTATTCTTCATAAGGTTAGATACTATAGAATACTCTTATAGATTTCTAAATTTGCTATGTCGTTGCTTGTATAATTTTCCTAGCCCTACTTGCTTGGGATTAAAATTGCTTGTCTAAGTCTTCACATATGACAACTGATACATTATCTTTGATTGAACAGCTTACTGGAAAGGGATGGCAGCAGTTGCTGGAGGTCAGTAATTCAAAATGTGCATAAACCATTGTTAGAATTTCTCTTTGGAGAATACTTAATGTATGTTTTAAAAACTGGCACCATTTTATGTTCATATGACTCAATGTTTTTTATGAACTATATGTTTTCTCATATTGATAGGAATATCGCGAGACTCACCCAGAAGTTACTGTTCTTGATCCACCTGGTGCGATAGCACATTTGCTTGATCGCCAGTCAATGCTTCAAGAAGTTTCTGATCTGGACCTCTCAGATTGTTATGGTAATTTCTATGTAGTGCCTTCTTTAGTTACTTTTTCTGTAACCCATTGGTTTACCCTGTAATACTGCACTTTTGATTCTCTTTGCTTAGGAAAAAATGCATTGGCCCTTTTAATGATAGCACTGAAAACAAATTTACTTCGTCTGAAATAGGGATTATACTTCTGTTCAAATTAAGGTAAAATGCCCAATGTACTTCCCTCAGCTATTGCCTTGGTTTAATTGTCATCCTCAACTTACCAGGTTGATCAGACACCACATCTATAAAAATCAAGAACATGTCAGCTGGTATATGGTTTTCTTGCCATTGTAGCAAACTGCAAAAGCTAAGCCATGTCAGCTTGCAGCAGGGCAAACCTTTGTTGAGTGATTTGTTCTTATATTTAGGTATTTCTGTTGAGGGCGAAAATTAAACCTAGGTAGTTGTTGAGTGGATATTTGTTTAATTGGCTAATACTGTGTTATGATCGGCATATCCTTTGCATGCCAAACTGTAAAAGCTAAGCCATGTCAGCTTGCAGCAGGGCAAACCTTTGTTGAGTGATTTGAACTGATATTTAGTAGGTATTTCTGTTGAGGGTGAAAATTAAACCGAGGTAATTGTTGAGTGGATATTTGTTTAATTGGCTAATATTGTGTTATGACCGGCATATCCTACGCGTGCTGGAAGCGCCCCAGTGGCTAGGCTAAGACCCAGGATTTTCCTTATGATATTTCCCACTTTCCTTAAAAACATAGGATCGTGATTTGATTTACTCTTTCCGTAAAAATTGTTAGAAATTAGACAGTGGGAGGATGCAGGATCTCTCACACACACCTCACATCTTTGGGTTGTTAAGCTTCTTTCACCATTGCATATAGGCATTAGAAACTGTCATATGCCACCTCTACTATTGCCGCTGTCCTACAGCTGTCAAAAACCAACTCCACTACTGCTGTCACACAACTAGCTAAGCACAATTTGACTACCTCTTCTAATACCTAGACTACAACTCATGCTACTTTGCAACTCCTAGAAACATCAAGATCTTGTATGTTCCTCATAGTAGTAAAATTCAATTTGACTTTCTCTAACTCAACAATATGAATTAATTTCCAACAATCTCCCCCTTAATTCATATTCTTGAAAAATCTTCTTGCCGCACGCAGCGGCTTCCTCCTCTTTGTTTCTGCACGTCGCTAGTAGCGCCACCGTGCTATCATCTTCTCTTTCAGCAGCTTGCAGCCATCTCAAAGCAGCTCGCTGTCACCATTCTCTCCTAGTAGCTGCAATCTCATCACGGCACCCCAGAACCATCTTCTTGTGGTCACGCAGCACCACTTCATCTCCACATGGCACCGCAGCACCATCTACTTGTGGTCTCGCAGCACCACTTCATCTCCACATGGTACCGCAACACCATCTACTTCTTGTGATACCTCAATACCATCTTTCTACAGCACAGCAGTGCTGTCTTGTAACACCGCAGCGCCACCTTTTTCTCACGTCACAGCAGCGACATCTTCTTCCTTGTCTTCACAATAGAGCTGGCTCAAAATCAGCTGTGTCAAAACCATCAGCAAGAAGCGCCTTCTTCTCTTGCTTTTTGCCTTTTCCTTTGGCAGGGCACTCATATGAATGATGCCCATATCATACACAGTTGTAGCTCTGATCTTTGCTTTTGTCTCTGCGTCCTTCGCCTCCATGTTCGCGACCGCGACCACAGCCACGACCTCGTGACGACACCATGAGCACTCCTTCGGTGATGGGAACACATCCCATGACAACCTAGCTCTGATACCAAATGTTAGAAACTAGATAGTGGGAGGATGCAGGATCTCTCACACACCTCACATCTTTGGGTTGTTAAGCTTCTTTCACCATTGCATATAGACATACATATATATAGGCATTACAAGCTGTCATATGCCGTCTCTACTATTGCAGCTATCCTACAGCTGTCTAAAGGCAAAAACCAACTCCACTACTGCTGTCATACAACTAGCTAAGCACAATTTGACTACCTCTTTTAACACCTAGACTACAACTCACGCTACTTTGCAACTCTTAAAAACATCAAGATCCAACTATAATGATCTTGTATGTTCCTCTAGTAGTCAAATTCAATTTGACTTTCTCTAACTCAAGAATATGAATTAATTTTCAACAATAATAAGATCTTGATTTGATTTATTAGGAGAGAATAAATACCTCTAAACTGTTTTGGAATGAATCAAGCAAGGCAACAGATTTGTTTTGCTAGGCTTCCCTCCGTACCTCTCGTCTTCGTCACTGTGCTCTCATGACGCCGACTCATCGCAGAGGGCTCAAGCCCGGACCGCCCGTCTCCTTCCCCTATCACCTGCGCAGTCGCCATAGGATCAGTGGTCCTACCATATGGAATTTCAAATTCTAAATGCTTCCAATTCTAAGGAATTGAACTATACAAAGTAAAAATGTGCTTTAAATTAGAAACTCCTAATACGTAATTAACTCTGGTATTACATTACCTAAGTAGGAACTGAAGCACTGGAGAAGTTATGCATTGAGAAGCATCTATTTTACCCGGCCATTTGCTAAAATGTTGTAATGTTCAGGCAAAGGTTGTGGCTTATATTTAAAAGTTCGTCTGCAGTAATATGTGTTCTATGGATTAAAGTTGGCCTAAATTGTTATACGTTGTGAAAAAAGGGCCACATTAGGTGCTCGCTTCTGCGCGTTAAAGAGCGGCGGAGGCGCGTCGCGGGGAGCCTCTGCTCCGCCTTGGGGTTTAGAAGGCACCTGAGCGCTGCTGCCCTGCCCATGGTAGTGGGCGTGGCTGCTTCATGCGGCTGCAGCCAACAGCTAGGTCATGAAATCACGATTGTGCTCTTTCTTCCCTTAATGGTCCAGCTGAGAGCCTCAGGTTGGAAGGGCTAATGGGCCACCGCAGGTTAATGGGCAAGTAGATACTATATGTGTTTTTTTTTTCTTTTCTAGCCTTATTTTATTATAACAAATATAATAATATCTAGCGCTTAGGAAAACGCTTTGGCACGTCTAAGCACACTTAAGCGCTAGGCAGTTGGTTGCCACTTGCTTAATGACTACCTTTTTTTTGTGGTTATACATATTTTTTCCATCAACTGTATCATCGCTGGTAGATGACAATCCTTGTGGGTGGAACTGGGTTGTATGATTACTTTTTTGCTTGTACGTATGGGAGTAAAAGCATGCAACCATTGCTTTAATTCATTTTTATCTTCATTTTTGACAAATATTCATCCTCTGTTTCACATCTGTCCAATATTTCAGGCAGTTCCTTATTTACCATTGCAAATAATTGCAATTCTTTATTTGCCACAAACATGTCAGCCCCATGGGGGGCACCCTGCATCGCGGGCAGTGGCAAATTAGGGATTATGCATAATTTGCAATGGTAGGTAGAAATCATTCTTTACTGAGGGTGGATATGGATATTTGGCTCTTTGGACCTTTCCAAAGCCTGATTTCATCATCATGGGGATAGTCATGGGCTGTTGTCTTTTTGCAGGTAAGGTAGGCGTTCCTAAGCAGTTATTTGTCAATACAGATCCCTCCTCAATACCAGCTGCAGTTACGAGGGCTGGGCTATCTCTTCCATTGGGTAAGTCTGTCCGTTAGCTGTATGTGACAAGTGCCAGATATTAACATTTTTATATTATATAACTGTACATTCCATGTATATGTATGAGTGGTCTTGTATGCATAAAGGAAGAAAGAGTTCAAAAAGGAAAGAAAATACAATTCAAAACATAACGTGGGACACCCTTTTTTATGTATTTGTGACAGTTACTAATATGATAATTTGTCAATCTTTCACCTGATCATCTTAAGTATTTTAATAACTTCAGAAAGCCTGAGGTTCACCTGTTAGAGTAAGTGTTTAACTGTTTGTCTTCCAGCAACATTATACTTATTTTAGATTAGATATTGTTAATACTCCCTCCGTTCACTTTTATAGGTCGTTCTAGCTCTGGGCACGAGAATTAAGGAAAAGTGGAAAAGTATGTTACGCAGAAAACGAGGAGGAAAGAGATAGAGATTTATTGGAAAGAGAGAAAGGTGTATTGGGAAGTGAGAATGACATATATTGAAGAACAAATTTTGAATGCTAGAATGACTTATATTTGTGAACAGAGGGAGTAGATATTTTGACAATGAAGCTATTTATTACTGATTCTTCGGCATTTTTCTCTTCTATTTTTCTGTCATGACGGTCATTCTTTGTGATAGCAATTGTTTATCATTGAGTCTACTCAATTTCAATTTGAGGCTTTCATGTCTCCCCATTAACCCTGTTAGTTTTGCAGTGGCAAAACCCTTGGTGGCGAAGTCCCATGAGTTATCTCTTGCTTATGATCCTACTTCATTGACCAAGCTTGAGCCCCCTTTAGTTCTTCAGGAATTTGTTAACCATGGTATGTTCACTGAGTCATGCTTTCTTTTCAAGAGACTGAGATTCCAATCTTTTTATTTTGTTTTTTTTACATGTATAGGCGGCGTCATGTTTAAAGTCTACATTGTTGGGGATACAATAAGGGTTGTTCGTCGATTTTCACTTCCTAATGTTGACGAAGGTGACGCCTCAAATAATGCTGGGGTATTTCGGTTTCCAAGGGTCTCATGTGCTGCAGCTAGTGCTGATGATGCAGATCTTGACCCTCGTGTTGCTGGTAAACTTCTGTCTCCTGGTTTGTCTCCTTTTAATTGATATCGAAATACTACTATAAGATTTATTATATACTTGATCAGAACTTCCTCCACGACCTCTGCTTGAGATGTTGGCACGGGAGCTGCGTGGACGATTGGTATGAATAATTCTTGCCCAATGCTTTTCCTTATTCTTTATGAAATAATCCAGTTGTGACCATAAATTCATTTGACCTGCAGGGTCTTAGGTTGTTTAATATTGATATGATCAGAGAGCATGGAACAAGAGACCGGTTTTATGTCATAGACATGAACTATTTTCCTGGTATGCTATCTGAATTCCAATTGTCTTCTAATATACCATAATTGTTTGGTTAACTAAGCTAACTTCTGCCTGTACATTTTAAATGCTATTGCTTAACGATCTCCATAATTATCAATTTTAGTCTAGCTAATTCAGTGAATCACTCGATGTTCCTCTGGAATCCCAATATTGGTAATACCTGTACCAGCAAAGTTAATGATGATGCGCCAGTGATACTAAATGATGGAAGTACTGATTGAGTATATGATGCTTGTGACATTTTTCTCGTCATCCTATCGTGTGTAGAATATTAATAACAGTTGGGAGTCCAAGGACTGCCTAGAACCTGGCACGTCGAAGTTATGCCTTCTCAGCATGGCGGCACTGCTTCTGTATTCTTTGGGGGTAGATTGTTTGATTTTAGTAGCATCTAGCCATATAAAACCATAGGGTCTGTTTTTGTTTTTTACATTCTTTTCTTCTTACCATTCTTGCATCAAATGTTACATTCACAGGGTACGGCAAAATGCCTGGGTATGAGCACGTGTTCACCGACTTTCTGCTGAGCCTAGCTGAGAAAGATTACAAGCGACGGCCAAACTATAGCTCAGGCGAAGGGTAAAAAGCCGTCGTCCAACGCAAGGTTGATGTGTGTAGCATCCGCTGTCCATACAGATGTGCATGTCAGGGAGATAATCGGTTGTAGAGAGTTGGGCATCACCAGTAGTTGCGGTAAAGCACCGATGACTGTGTTTTGTGGGTTCACATTTTCTAACTGTTAATGCTTAATAATAATTTCGTTTTTCGAAGTGGTAGAATCATGCTATCACTTGGTGAGCAACGTTTGAACTGAGCAAAACTGCGGCTGAAAATGGCTAACCACTTCAGTTCATGAAAAATATTTTTTTATAGTTTCCTAGTGTCTCCATATAGGAAAACTCATTTAATTTTGAAAAGAAAAACTGAGGAAGATCGGAGGCTCGTCCTCTGTCTTCTCGCCACCGTCGGCGATCAGAAGCAAAAGAAGCAAGCAAGCAAAGACGGCGGAGCCAGCTGTCCTGGCCAATGCACGGTCAGAAGCGGAGCAACGGTACGACGCACTGGTGCTGTACTGCTTTTCTTGGCGGCAGTGACGACGTCCCCTCGTTGCCTTCAGCTTCCATGTTTCTGCGTGCGCGGCTCCAGCATCCGTCTGATGATTTCGTTTCACCGGTTACCAGCGTGTTCCCGTCCTCGGCTCCATACGTTTGTGGTATGCATCAGTATCATTTTTGGAGGATACTAAATGATTGACCCCTGTAAGTTTGAGGACTAACAACGCATTTGAACGGTCATAATAGGATATTCTTCCGATGTCAACTGCTTCAGTTGGGTGGTTTGTCAGAAGAAAGCTTGTCGACACCAGAGAGTTGCAAAGGTGGCGGGAGAAATGATAAGCAACATTATTTCACTCGCATCTTTTTTCCTTATTGTATCCCCCATTTTTTGCAAGCAACATTTGCAGGTGATCGCTCTTCAATTGCAGCATTTGCTGCTAGGCTCCCTCGAATTCAGAAGACACTAAAAAGGGAAAAGAAAGCTGTGGGCTGAATTCAATCTAGCGGCGACCCCAAGTGGGCTTCTGGCCAGCCCAGTCAAACAAGTGCTTCTCGAGTCGACGCTGGAGTCGGACACGGTCGCACTCATATCCGCGCGCGTCACCGCCACGCCGGGAGCAGTCCATCTAATCCACATCCTGCAGGATTAGGCCGTGACGCGTTTCCGCGTGCGCGCCCGTCATAGCACCCATAGCCATGCTACCGTCCCCGGGCGGAAGTTTGACCGCCCCGGCCGACGGCCATACATCATACATGTGGCGAGCTTCACGGACACGAAGCGCGATAGAAAAAATGGCTGAGAGAGAGAGCCCAAAACTTGCCGCGACATCATGCTCGGGGTCAACCCCGGCCGGCGGAAGCGTGCGGCGCACCACCGCTCCACCTTTCGTCTCCGTCGAGCGGTACGTGGCTTCCCGAGCTCCGGCAGCTCGAGCCGAAGGACACGGGAGTACGGGCCTGAGCTCGGGCCGAAGGACACGGGATTGTTGGTACCTGCACGGCCGCGCTGACCAACGCACAAATTTTTGTGAGTGTGCATCCACGAAACGAACCACCTTTAACTTCTCGTAGCAAGTGCAGCGGCTTCGGACCGAACGCGAGGTCGAGCGAGTGCTGGCGGCGTCGCAGAGTTGCCGGTCAACGGGAGTTGCACCCGACGACGTGGAGCCGTGCGCCGGACGCGCCACCGCCCAGCCCCCGGGACACGTACTAATCCCCTTTCACGCTTCTGGTGAGCCAAAGATGAAGACGTGGCAGAGACACCTTTCCCTCGTGTCTCCGCTGCACGTACGTGTCCGTTTGCTTGGCTCTTAAGGGAGGGTTAAGCTTTCTGCATGGACAGAAAAAGTATCGCTCGTTACAACCTCTTACGGAACTGATTGTACAGTTATAAAAAAAAAAGATTCTGTAAGTACGGTTTTGGAAGCTTTGAATCTCAAAAGTGAAGGCTTAACTTTCATTTGTTTGTGTATACCTTTAATTTCATCTTCTCTCTTAACAATATAAAGATGAAATGAAACGGACTCTTAATTATATACACATACAAATGAAAAAGCTATGGACACGTGCCACAAACGAGTGTCTAGGCTGACAACCAATGAGAGGAAAAAAGATGGCTAAAAAACTTACGAGGCTTGCCTACGTGGACAAACACATTAGTCCAGGGATCAAATTGAATCCGCCAACCAAAGTTGAAGATTAAACTAACCCTTTCAAAGTTCAAAGATAAACTAAGCTTTGAAATGATAGTTTAAGGACGAAATTAGCTATTACGTCATAATTTTTATACCAAACATATTCATGACCATCACCACGAATGTTGATGTATAGATACCACTACTTGTTTACATTAAAAATACATGCAACTTGTCCAGTGTAGAAGCAATAGGTAGAGGCCATTTTGGGCCTCGCGGCCCCTTGGTTGAGAAACATTTGTGAAAAACTTACTAGTTCACACCGGTGCAAGCAGGTGCAAGATGGAGAGGAAAAGATGCGGAGATGATCAGACAGCTGCACATGAAGAGCTACCTCAAACTTTTCTTCCTCATCGTGCTCTCCGTGACCATTAAGTTCTTAGAGCTAGAGGTTGAAGATGCTGCTGTAGCATCGACTCTTTTTTGTTTAGACTTTAGACCCACGGCTCCGCCACTGGCAATACGTATGTCTCTGCTTTTCATTCTCTTTGTTGTACAAGTAGAGAAAACTTCAGAAAAAAAAGACAAATTTCAGAAAATCCATGCATTTCGCTTTCCCTTCTTTGGTCCAAATCCCTAACGTGACGCTAGGCAACAAAATCCAGTACTACACGGAAGAGGTCCGAGGCAGACCGGGCCGGGCGCGGCGAGTCCTCCAAAGCCCCCTGCTCCCAGCCGCCAACCACACGGTGCCAAAGCCCCAACCCCAAACACAAGAAGGTCAGTTCGCAGAGGCCCAATTTTTTCTTAAAAAAAAAAATGGTCAGAAAACACGCGCACACAAAGCTCGTCGACTACGACGACTAGACATCGATTTCCTTCTCCCCTCCTCTGTCCCTCCTCCCCCGTGTGATTCTGAAGCTGCCTCCGTCCGCGTCGCATCATAAATCCCCCTCGCCTCTCCCAACCCAGCACCTACCACCGCGGCGCCGCCGTTTCCACTCCGCCCCCCAATCGCCCGCCCCTTCCCTCTCGCACGAGCCCCGAATCCGCTGCGCCATTTGTTTGGTTGCCGATCTCGCTTCCACCGTTTCCGAGACGCAGCCTGCCTGCCCTGCCTGGGGAGCCGTAGTTAGATCCGGTCTGGCTGCCTGCCACTAGCCCGGGAACGGGTTTAGGTGAACAAGCATCTTGATTTTCTGCCCGGTCTTTGCTCTGCCCGCCCACCTTGCGGTGTTCGTCTTTTAAATCTTTCTGGAGTTGGGGACGAGGAGGACTGGAGGAGGCGAAGCCGAAGCGAGGACCGCGGCTTCGAGCATCCTGCGGCTGGCAGCCGGAGGTGAGCGCTGGTACTTCGGAGCCCTGTTTCTTTCTGTTCCAGAGCTGGAATCCTTTTGTCCCGCGGGCCATGTCCTGTAGAGTTGTTCTTGAGCTCCCTTCGAACCTGCTTTTGCTTTGTTGTGATGAAATATCTTGTGTTCGATCTACTGTGGGTGCCGGGTTCTGTCGTGGTGATCGTTGAACTGGGAGACTCCGGGTTCTTGCCAGGAATTTTTTTTTGGGCGTTTTTGGAACCCAAGTACCGGGCGGACTAGTCTACCCTACAGAGCTCTTGGATATTTCCTTTGTTACAATCGTGCTTTCCGCATACAGTAGGTTAGTTAGTTGCGGTGTTCGGTGTCGGGTGGTGGGGGTTCCTCTCCTCATCATGCCATATCAAGCGGCGATTGATGCTCATAACCTCCGACTGCATTATCTCTATTTCCAGTATATAAATTGTCATTTCGTTGGTTTGCCCTAATCGATTGGAGGCCGTGTGCAGTTTTCTTCGTTGAAAGGCTAGATTTTAATTGTTTCATAGGTAGGGTGCCTTGGGGCTTGATTTGAGATATTTCCCGGAAAGAGAAATGTAGCACGGGCGTCATTCTTGTTTCTTTTTCCGTTATCCTAAGTAAATCACCCTACACAATTTTCGGTAGTTAGGACGCAGCTACACGTGACTTGATTAGAGTGGCCTTATTGGGAGATGCTGAAGCGTTGCATCTACTTCAGATATCAATGCATAATCTGTACTCCGTCCGCTCTTAAATTGATGTCGCCGTTGACTTTTAAATTCAACTTTGACCATTCGTTTTATTCAAAAATTTTGCTCGAATGTGTAAAATTTTAAGTTGTGATTCAAATAACTCTAATGATAAATCAAATTATATCAAAATATATGAAATTTAGCAAAAAATTTTTGAACAAGACGAATTGTCAAAGTTGAATTTAAAAGTCAACGGCGACATCAATTAAAGAATGGAGGGAGTATATTTTTAGAATATATGAATGCCCCCTGGGCCTCGGACAAGGAACAACTATAGTATTATTATTCATTGATTCAAGCATTTAATCTCTTCCCTTATCTCTAATGGCATGAATATCAAGCAGGATGCTTATATTTTGTTAACTTCTTATATTAGGGATCATCAAGTGGAGATATAGGGAGTGAAATAAGGATTTTACAGTTTTCTGTATCCCAACAATGTTGAGGCAGAGCTCTAGTAGAAATCAGAGATCCAAAGGACTGAAGCTGAAGAAAGCTCTTCAGATAAGTCTTTTGGTTATGGTTTCTGTTTGGCTGCTCTACCAGGTTAAACATTCATATGAAAAGAAGTATAGCGAAGGTGACACAAATGATTTGCACAAAGATGATAAGAACCAGGAGGAGATAATCAGGTTAGGCAGGAAGGACCTCCCTACAACGATGGATGCTGATTCATCAACATTGGATGAGCGGACAGAGGATGAAGAGAATGATGAAATGGAGCAAGAAATGAAGCATGATGAGAACGATGAGGATCCTATTGATGAGCAAGACCTGGATAAGGATGATGATCTTCCCGAGCCTGGTGAGCATTCTTCTGACAAGGACGGGGATGATAATGGTGTGTTTGAGGATGAAGAGCTGAAGGAGCGGTCTCAGGAGGATCAAGAGAAGAACTTTCATGGCGATAATGTATCTAGTGCTGTTTCTCATGACCCTCCATCATCTGAGCGAGATCTGTCTCATCATGCCCAAGAGAAAATCTTGTTTGTCGATGATGCTTCAAGTGCAGTGCCTCATGAAAAACAGGAGACAAGACACGAGGAGGAAGTGCGCAAGGCTAGGGAGATGACCTTCAGAGGTGATGATGTGTCGAGTTCTGTGGATCATGATGCCAAGGTGACAAAACCCCTCCCAGATGAGCAGCTGAATAACATGGATAGGATATTTGAAGGCACCACAAATCTATCCAATGGAATTTCATTTCGTGGTCCTGAATTAATTGGATTAAATGCTACCGAGGAACAACATGAGTCTGCTCCAACTAATACATCTTCCCATCTAAATGCTGGCATACCCAAAATAGACTCAGAAAGCCATGCCCATCCAACTCCATTAAATTTGACCAGCAACAGTGACCCAACTAATTCAACTTTGAAAGGAGAGCAGCAAACTAACTCAACATTGATGCTGAACAACCCAGAACAGCTCTTGAATGATCAGACACCATCCTTTGAGTTGCATTCTCCACCAAATGGCACTTCAGCTTCAGTTGCAGGTACCCAAGAGCCCACATCTGGTGGAGATAATGGCAAAAACTCTGGCTCATCATCCACCCCAGTAGACAACAAGGTTGAGGGTGGAGATGCTGACAGAGAAAACGTGGATGTATCCACAAAAATAATGACCAGAGCAATAACCGAAGAGGAAGTCCTCCCGGAGTGAAAGGAAATCTCACTTGCTAGCTTCTGGTGTAACCTGTAAGTTTGTAGGGCTTTAAGAGACATGTTTTCTTTTTCTCCTAGACGTGGAGATGCAATGCAAGCAGGCTATATGTCTATCTCTACTGGCCCCCTTTTTGTATAAGTTTGATAGAAATCTGTATTGTGTTGGCAAGTACAACATCATGATCTGGGGCTAGTGATGATCAAGAAGCATGCGTCTCCACAAAGAAATATACTGATCCTGCAGCTCTTAAGCTTTGCTGCTGGAATCATAGGCCAGGTACCAATAAGATGGCCTCACAGCCATCTTTGTGTTATAATGGGTTAGCTGTGTAAACTGCAATATTTGCAACTCTTGAACTGTGCTGATTTCTCACGTTTATATAAATCCCATGTGATTAATCGCAGGCAACCAAAATTTCATAATTTCAGTTAGACACACCTAAATTGACATCAGTGCAGTCTCTGCCTCACTTGCTGATGGATATATTGCAGACTTCCTCGGTTTTCTAGAAATCAACAGTATCTGCATTAAAAATTGTGCTGAATCCGTATTCTAGAAATTACCAGTATTCTGAGACGGTTAACTGAATCCAAAGCAATACGAACACTCCTGCCTTTGCAGTAGTTGTGCCATACTACCATGTGAAACCACGTGATCCCGCTTGTAACTCAGGCTAGTAATCAATCACTGTGAAGTAATAAGTCACTGTGAATTCATTATTCCTGACACGGGAAACTGTTCCTATTTGGTTCGCGAGCAATCAGTGCCATGACATCGGGACACTGCGCTGCCTGCCTCGACTGAAATACTGCAGAAATCAAGACAAGGACCTAAAAAACGCGGGCAGGCAAGTCAACGAGGATTGGGCCACCTGAATTCGATACAGTATTCCGCTTACTGGAGAACCTGGACCTGATCAAAATATTGAGCAGTTTGACCTGAATACGCAGCTGCAGATTGAATTGAACATGGCTGAATGGACCTGATCAAATATTCATGTTTTCTACTGTAATAAGACTAAAGAGCTATTGTCAGCAACTGCCACCCGAGCCAAATGACACTTGTCTTCCAAAATACGTCCTGTAGTGAGTGACTGAACTTCAAACAGTCCACACAGCAATCACAAATATCACGATTCAGTATGACACAAAATGCACTGAACAATATTGACAACAATGCAATCCGCTGATATTTACAGAATCCCATTGGGAAATACCCCTATTTGCAATTTGCAGGCTAGCCTGAAGCCAGCACATGAAAGAATTGATATATCGCTGTGCCTCTCCCAAGGACAGACGTATACTTGCTGGTTAGCCAGGAGCTAACACATGCATCAAAAAAAAAAAAAAACCCTTGCACACCCTCTCACAGATACACTTTGCAGGTTAGCCAGGAGCTAACGAGCGCATGACGAGATGAATTCACTGCGACGCATTGCCGAAGAACTGCACACCGGATAGCGAGGAGCTAACGCGTGCACGCACTTCAGAGCCTTTTATTGTTCTAAAATTTTTAGGGAGGTGAGGACAATAAGGTATTGGCCTGGATTCTCCCTGCAGTATGAAGAATGTGATTGCATCTTGGGTTACTCGCAGAAGTCAAGGAACCCCATGTATTCGTTGTTGTTGATCATCGAAATGCTCTTCTGGGTTCCAACAACGCCTGAAATTCAAGGGAAAAAAAGAGAGCTTAGTACAAATATGAAAGAAAAAGAAAATTTCACAAATTCAAAGGTACAAACGAGATAAAGGCACATCTAGCTTTACAAACAGGTACCAGCTTCTGAAACTTTCGTCCCAAAAAGATTTTCCTATGTTGCTTGCAGCAAAACTGAAAGTAACAACAATATTCTAACACCTAATGCGTGTTATTTAAAATTTCTTTCCCAGAAAACCCTGCATGATACTCCCTCCGTCCTCATTTAGTTGTTGTTTTAGGTGTGAGCATAGAGAATAAAGATAGTAGAAAAAATGGGATGCGTTGAAAACGAGGAGAGGGATAGAGATGTATTGGGAATAAAAAAAAAGTGTATTGAAAAGTGAGAATGACAAGTAAAAAGAGAAAACTTGTGAACTTTAAGATGACAATTAATCGGGGACGGAGGGAGTACCTAATGTTCTTAGGTTAAATGTCAGTTGCAGTATGGAAATAATGATTCTGTTAATGGTAAACAGAAAATCAAATCAATGAGCTTGTCAATAGTCCATACCCATTGTGAGAGCACTTGCGAAGATGACAGATGAGAGGATAAAGACAATTAGGGATGCTCTCTTGAGCACGTGCACAATCTTCCTAACCAGGCACTGGCCCCAGAATCCAGCTAATATGGAAATAAAGATTAGGTAGGAAGCTGCAGATGGAAAACAATACATATGATTAGTCATAGTTGGAAACACATTAATAAATTTCTAAACAGAACTTTGACATTCTTGAATTTACCAAAAGGAATAGGGAATCTGCCCAGGAAGTAGAATTCCACCACCGAGAGGGATGAGGAGAACATCATCACAAATGTTGCCGTTGCACTTGCAACCTGCCAAACATTGCATAAATTACTTCTTTTGGTCAAGGAAATCAACATATAAATTCAAAATCATGTGAATTGGTAAAATTTCATCCCTAATAACACAGTTCTAATAACAACTATATCTAATGTAAAATAGATTAGATAATCCTTAAATCAAGGGGGACTTTTTTCCTGCTGGTTGGACGAGCTCTGCTACCCCAATTGATGCTAAGAATGTAACCAGATACAAAAAAAGGAATTCATTTATTAATCTTGCACAGGTCAATGAAAAATAGAAAACAATGCCTGGCTCTTGTTTTCTTCAAAATTCTTGATATGTTTATCTCAAATTTGACACATTGGTAATTTGAGTAACCAGTTTCTGCCCAAAGGATTTGTACGTTGCATTCAGAAAGCAAATTGTTACTGAATGGTAGAATCTGGATACAGATGAGTTTCATACCAATACAAATAATGTCATTCATACATTTCCTACATCACCGTTCATCAACGAGTTACATGATTTACTTGCAAAAAGAAAAAAAGTTGCATGTTGACATGTAGGCCAGCAAACAATAAAGATCACATGTGGGGTTCGTTCCAATTCCCAGCTATTTGTCCGCAAGCAAAGTAGCAAATGTTAATTACAAGCCATGTGGCAAAATGTATGGATGCAGTGTGACCATGTCAATGAGTAATGCAAGAGAAAGTTGCCTTTCCAAGACTACATTTGGGCTCTATGGAATCCAAATCTATAGGACAATGAATAACCAAAACGATAATCCTAACAAAATCATGGCAGTAATGCATGATACTAACAGGACAACTAAACTACAAATGATATAAGAATAAGATATTAGAAGCAATCCTTTTAGCCTGCCAAAACAGTGATTTAATCATAAATACTACAATGCTATTGAATTATTCATCTAGATAACTGATTCGAAGGTGCTCGGCATAAACTATTTTCAAGTTTCTTTGCTGAAGGCTTGGTTTGATACGACCAAATGTCCTTAAGCCTCTGTAATCCAAATGAAGAAGGTGCACATGGTGCCCAATACCCATTCTTATAGGTATAGTTATTGAATCTCTATGGAGTTCCTACAATCATTGCAATCCTATAAGACCACTAATATCACTACTACTGTTCGCATATGTAGTCAAGTTTCGTTTTTTCGTATGTGCCTATAAGACAGGGAAACCTCACTTTTGATGCATTGGCAACAAGAAAACATCTAAAATATGTTATTTCTGAATATTATTCAGAAATGAAACAAAAACAAGCGCAATTCATCATGACATTGAGGCAATATATACCTGGGGTATGCACCCAAGCTCAAGAAGAAGTGGCCCAAGAATGAACCCACCGCCAGATCCAAGAAGACCACCAACGGTCCCACCAACAAGACCACAGAAGGAGCAGAAAATAAGCTGTGCTGGTGACCACTCGACAGAGGCCTCGCACACACACTCCCAATTCCCATTCATACGTCGTGCACGGCTCTCCTGGCATAGTTTCACAGCTTCCCATAGGAATACACTCACTGCAACAGGTACCTGAATAATTTAAACAATGTTAGAAGATAAGATCCGCAAGAGATGGTACATGTCTGACAAGTATAATGGAAACAGAATTAACAACCACTTTCAGAGATTCAGTGTACTATAGAAGAAGTAATGTTTGTTGGAGAGCGAAGACTTGAGATGACCAAAAATGCGGTTTATGTTCGGAAAAGACATTCTATGTTCATAGGAAAGAAATTTGCTCAAACTGTAACATAAAGATAGATACAATGCACCATTTTAAAAGACAGAGCCAGCAGATACATGTATAAGTAAAGGTCAGAGCTATCCATCACCTGAAGAACGTTGATCACCCAGTAGAAAGTGCTACATGATTTGGAATTATTCTGCAAGCAAAAAAAAAAAAAAAATTACAGCAGTAAGTGACAGCTTCTATTAGGAGGTCGACGACCACCTCTGCAGATAGTAAAACTGTTATCAGAAGAGCAGAAACCTTGCTGGCCATGTGCTAGTAATAAAAACTGACAAATGGTCTGATGCATACATAGCACATGTGCACATCTGCGCTGCTGTCTGTCGACAGAGCATAAACAAAATATCTCAATGAGCATTGTAATAGCTAATTCATCTATTTGAGGCGCCAATCATTGTTAAGCATGATGAATGTTTTCAGATAGGTTCATGTAAAATTACGCTAGATATGAAAGAAGGGAACCTTGAGGATTTGCAGCACCAGGAAAGATGACCAGACAGTCATCAGTACTAGGATATTCGTCCACCTCAAATTGAACAGCAAAGTCTCCTGCAATTTACAAATAGGAAAATGAATCAGCGAACAGATCATATAAGGACAAACTGTATTTTGTTTATTCTTGCTTTATGAACGTTCAGAGTATCTATCAGCCCCTCCCCCCCCCCCCCCCCCAATCATACATACAGATACCAGCGAATCATTGAATAGATTTGAATAATATTTTTTATCCAACCATGACATGGCCTCCAAGGTCAATCTAAGGCTCACTTCATACTATATGATTAGGTCGCAGCCACCGCTGATGCTTAGGAAATCACGAACGCAACTGAAAGGTACTCGCGGCTTACCATGGCAGACTTTTCCTTTGGCTGAGGTTGAGGCAAGAGGGGCTCCTCAAAGCTCGGGTCAATAACCACCGTACATGCAGACTTGGATTGCTCTCCTCGCTCGCGTGTCTCCATCTGTAACAGTTCACAACATGGGGTTAGAAAAGAGAGATTGTCAAGTCACAGTTATTCAATGACAAAACGGTGCAGAATGTGACGAGAACAAACCAGAATCCTCGACTCCTCCCTCCACATGAGAATTCCCTTGTAGAAGGACCTGGACGATGTCCCTGCAAGGAACAGATCACACCCTCATATCAATGATCACATCAAACACACAAATAGTAGGAGCAAACAAGAGTACGGTTTGCTTGGAACAACTTAAATTCAGCACATGGATGAAAAGGTGGGTAGTGATTACGTACCCACGAAGAGGATGATGATGAGGATGGTGATGAGCCAGTAGGGGAAGATGACGCTGAGCTCGACACCGATGGTGATGCCGAGCATGAGCATGGGCTGGAAGAGCAGCGCGAGCTTGTAGTCGATGACGGGCGCCTCCTTGGTGGGGTGCGACACCTGGAGGTTGTACCACACCGACGACGCGGACGCCCCCATGATCATGCCTGCGAACCAAGCGATCGCGAGTGTCAGCGAGCAAAACCGACAGACATACGTACGCAGCCTCAGTCAGCACGACACCAGAGAACAGCGGGAGTTTGACGGGCTTACATTTGGAGAGCGCGGCGGCGGACTTGGTGTCGAAGCCGACGACGAGGTTGAGCATGGGCACGAAGATCCCGCCACCGCCGACGCCGCCGACGGTGCCGAGCGAGGAGCCGAGGAAGCCGACGACGGTGGCCACAACCACCCGCCAATTGAACCCGAGGTCCTACAGGAAAAAAAAACCCAACACGAGGTCGGTCAAGTCGGAACAGAATTCCTGTGGACGGGCAACAGCGTGAGCGAGAGACTTACGGGCCAGACGCGCTCGGACCGCGAGGACAGGCCGAGCCGCGCATCGCCGTTGCCGTTGGAGGCCGGGTCCGCGGCGGAGATCACGAAGCAGGCGAGGACGGCGGCGCAGGCGCCCCCCGCGAAGATGTAGGCGAGGAACCCCCGCGTGCTGGTCCTGTTCACGCGGCCGTACAGTGAGCCCACGTTCCCCTCCATGCAGGACCCGACCCTTGCAACGACCGACCACGCGACCAGCGCCCTCCTGAGAGCCGAGCGAATGCGGGGAGGAGGGAGGGGAAGAGGAAGAAAGGGAGGGGAGGGTGGAGGAAGAGCAGTGGCGTGCGCCCGCCTCCGGGCCGCTGTTTTATAGCCGGCGGCGCCGCGGCCAGGACGGGGCGAGGGCTGCCGGGCGCGGACGAGATGAGATGAGATCGATCGCGATCGGGGAGCCCCGGCCCTGTCCGGGAGCCGGGGAGGTTGGTTCGGGCAGTAGGGCCGGTCGGGCCAGAGGAGAGGAGGCGGAGCGTTTCGATTTGGGTTTGGGCACCGCCACCAACCACCAGGCCCCGCGCGAGCGCCAAGTCACCTGGATTCGCGCGTTTGGACTCGTCCGGACTCGGCGCGGTTCCTTTCGTTCCGTCGGTTGCGGAGCACCGCGCCGTGATACTCCCGCAGGTGTGGGTGACTGCCACGCACGCAACACCGCGCCGTCGCTTGCCCCTGTCCAACCCATCTCTACGTTAAGGACCATTGGGTTTGAATCTTAAGTTTTTATTTATTTATCAATCTTTAAACGCGCTTCTCATGTCCCAAACTCAAACAGCACCTGCGTGCGTGTGGCTTGGCAAAGTGCCAGCAAGACCGCTCTCCACGCACCGTGACTCTGACTCACGTGTCCGTCATGTCCATTGCGGATCGCGTGGATCCCGAGAGCCCGGTCGAGATTATCGGGTGTATTTTTTGTCTCCAGAATTGTAGGAGCACTAATCTACTCCTAGAGAAGAATGATCGCACATGCCGTTGCAGTACAATCCTACCATTTGCGGTGTCAGTATTGCCCAAGATTTGTTTGTTTGCAGTTGAACTTATTACGAAGAAAGAAATGCGATTTCTCTCTTCCCTGTCAGAGCTGTGATAACATCGATTTGTCATCGAGATCGACAGCGGCGACCCTTGTACTACGAGGCTACGACTAATAGGTACAAGCAGGTGGGAATGAACTTTTAGTTAATTTGAAAGAATTTTTGAGTTATGAACTGATCTACAAAATAAAATAAAAAACTTACATCCTTAGATACGGGTGATTTTTTATGCTGACTGCAGGTCGTATATGGGCCAATGATTCATTGTGATCAATGATTTGGAAATTAAGTCTCCGGTCAAAAAATTTGGCCAGCAATTAGGTAACCTCGAGGGAGGACGAGATAGTTTAGCAAACACACGACAAAGTATATAGTACGTCGCACGACGATCACACGTCCTAGCTAAACTAAAGCCTTTTTTGTCTCCTATATAAGGTCTCCACTCTATCACGCACTCTTTAGCTGCTAAGATAAACATCACGAGTGCTGATCAACATTAACAAATTAACCACGTCGACGCCGACCGAAAGAAAGTTACAGGCAGGCGTCGACGCTGATTAATTATTTATCCTCCAATCGTTTCGTAGCCACGCAATAATGAACCGATCAGAGCCAAACGCGTCATGATTGAGACGAAGAGGTCGCCGGTAAGTGATTGGGTCGAGCAGCTCTGAATACTGGCCATGCGATCCCGTTCGTCGAGGTAACGTGCTTATGGGTTGTTGATCGATGCTGCGAATGAAAATGATTTGGCCATAAAACCACTCCGTGGTGGTCGGAGTACGCCAAGGGCGACGTAACTTGTTGCCTTCGGATTCCTGTCGAGCTGGTCCGTCAGCGAGTCTGGTCACGCAGCACGGTGGACATGCCCGCAACGCTCTTGCGCTCTCTTGCCTGGCAGCACGTAGTTGGAGGGAGTGAAAATCTTTGAACCGTAAGTTCACGTCTGAATTTCTTTTAGTTCAATCAAATTAATGAACTACTAGTAGTTTCTCAAAATGAGTGGTAATATGCAAACGCAGAGGCGGAGCTAGGATGCAAATTTGAAGGGTGCTAATCCTCTTATAAATATTTTGAGCTTTGTTATCATATAATTTGCAAAATTTAATCTCTAATATAAGTGGAAATCTAAGCAAAAGGGGTGCTGCAGCGGGGACAGCACCCCCTGGATCCGACCCTGCGCAAACGTTATAATAAAAGTAACAGATGTCTTTCTCAACTGCAAGGAGAATAACTTGACGTCTGTAGCAGATCGTTCCGGATATTCGATTGGATACCGTCATTTTCCGTGTTAATTTCGTGTTCAATGGCGCACGCGTTGATTTTTATTTTGTTACCGGCGACGTCTCTCTGGAGCCTAATGACCACTAGAGGAGCGAGAAATCATATTCGGTTTCTCCTCTGTTTAGAAAACAGACAAAAGTTTGTAGACAATGATTCTTTCATTGATTTTGAATAAGAGTGAGTACAATTTATACTACACCAATAGACAGGATGGTGCCTGTTGGAACAAGCACCTCTTGGGTTGGTGGTTCCTCAAATGTTTTGATTACTTCACTAATTGATCACTAGAAATATACTTTAACACTCCCCTTGATCCATTATGTCTATACATTTATATAGTAAACCTAAAAGCAAAAAACTTATAATTATGTATATCCTTATTTAATTGATATCTCCCCCTAAACCTAAATGAGAAAATTGAGAAGAATCTTATGTTTGCAAGTCCTCTTAAAAACTTTGTTAGGGAAAAAGTATGAGGAGTATATGATGTAAAAAACTCCTTAAAAACCCAGTGGAAAAAATAAAGAGAAGATAATACACCACATATGAATATTGCCTCCTTATAATAAACTCATATGAGAAAACCTTGAAAAGGAAAAACCATAAATGAGTTATGAGTGCAATTTATATGATCGGTAGATTATAATTCAAGAATATCTCTTAAA
>BCLG01001742.1:0-28005 GCA_001602295.1 Zoysia matrella
TTAGGGATGTCGGTGGGGTGCGGCGGTACGGATGAACTTAGGTCATGAGTTCCGGCCGGCCCCCCACCTCTATTTATTGTGGCGCTGGCGACAGGGGCCCACCAGCCATAATGGGCTGGGCGCCCCCGATCAGGGCGCGATTAGGTCAAGGGCCCATTAAGGCCGTTGGGCCAAAACGGGTGGAGATCAATTTCTTACACCCCGCACGTCCAAGCGCCTGAACACGAGAAGCCGACCATCACGGAAGTCGTGTGCGACTGTGCGTACCATCTGCCGGGGCCAGGGATGAAGCTGAAGTTGAAGTCCGCGGCCGGCACGAGGGCGCGAGCGCCCGTGGCGAAGCTGTGCGGCGGTTGCGCTGGATGGAACAAGCCGGCGCCGTCGACGACGTTGCGTATGAAGAGGTCGAAGAAGCCGAGGATGGTTGGTGGTGTGTGGAGGGACCGGAACCGGCGGAGGAACCGGCGGTCGGAGACGACGCGGTGGAAGGTGGAGTAGGTGGCATAGACGCGGGCGACGTCGCCCGCCGTCGAGGCGGAGGAAGATGTCCTCCAGGAGTTCGTCCGGGAGGATCGGCTTCTCCGCGGCCGGCGGGCGGGCGCGTCGGCGGCGATGACATCGCGTGGTCGGCACGCCGAGGGCCGAACTGCCGAGTGCCGAAAGAGAGTATAGGGTTACTTAGCCGGGCCGGCCGATCTAGTTGTCATTAATAGTAGGTGTACTTAGCTGGGCTGGGCTAACATGGGTCGGGCCATAATATTTCTTTGGTCAAACGTACACGGGCTGGTTTGAAGGTTGGCGAATTGAAACAATACTCCAAAACCACAATCTGTCCTTCGATTAGCTCATTTCTAAATAGTACATATAACAATACAAAATGAAGGGATGGTTCAAAAAAATATTTAATTAGTCATAGATGACGTAAATGTATATTGACATGTAAAAACTTAGGTACCGTTTAGAATGCACGAATTTAACAGAAATCACACATGAATTTTAGGAATCACATATGAATTTTATAAAAATCGGTTCAATTTCACAAAAAAAAGCACATGATTTGGGTAATTTTCCTGTGTTTTAAACGGCGCCTTAGTACTAGCTCCATTCTTTCTTAAACAGTTTTATTATCCCTGCTACGGCCAAGAACAAACAGTAATAAGGGGATTGATATCATTGTCTTCCTAGGTGTTGTTGTACTTAGTAGAGATACAGTGTGAACTCCTTAATAGGGGTGAAAGTGGGTTAACCAATAGTACAATATTTTACAGTTTTTCATGGATTATCCGAAAAACAATATATCAAGCGTTGGCTCTTGGTTTTAAGTGATAGACCAACGGTTGAAAACAAGAGTCGCCATGAAAAATCCAGTAGAAGCATGTGGTTTTCGCTGACCATGGTGAAGTAGTCTTCACCGGAAGTGGCATATCCTCATCATATTCATGACAACATCGCCAATGGTAAGTTTACCTCTTTTACATTTATATATGAAAGATAGAGCTTGGGCAGTACCACCCAACACATCTCTTGGCCAAAAAAAAAAAAAGGATTACAGAGAAATAAAGCATCACCACCAGATCCAGGGAAATAAATCTTCACGCACACTAGAGCAAATGAGATTACGTTTTGATCTCCAAATCATCTAGTGATTTCCCAAATAAATCTCCACGCACATGGTTAAGAGAGAGAGAGAGAGAGTATACCGAAGCCAGTTATTATGATCTCCAAATCACCCGATTCATAATTCCGTTGTATAAAAAAAATCTCCTTAAGCCATCTTCATGTTTCAGAGAACATGCCTCCTTGCTGAGCATCTCGATCGACGGACCCAAATAGTTCCAAACACAGAACTAAAGCAAAGTGGAGGAATAATGTGGCAGAAACCAAAATATGGAACAGCTGATGATGACTGCCAATAGCATTTGATGCCTTCCACAGTGTATAAATCCCCCAGTCAGATCTATGCTGCCTGTAAACACTTGCTGCTTTACATTCAGGGAGAACGAGAACAGTGTCAAGGTCATCAAGAGGAATAATGTTGCCGAAAACTAAGTTAAGACTGGCAGCATAAAGTCGCTATATATACTTACTTGTGAATATCAAATAAACAATTTATAGGTAAAATTTTTAAAAAAGATATTTGGATCCACTAGATATATAGCTGAAACTATATAGGGGAAGATACAATCGGCCGTGCTCTGCATCATTTGCATAGTTGGTTTTGAAAATGTATTAATGTTTTTTTTAAAAAAATGTATTAATCTACCCCTCAGGCTAGACACTCCCTCACGATACAACAGAGGGACAGAGTATATGCAAGCACAAATTTCTTATCAGGCATATAAAAAAAACTACAAGTTTCTTATCATTCACTCAAAATTTTTAATTTTCTTGTCGATCATCAATATTAACTTTATTTTCTTATTCACCACTTAGGTACTTACGTTTCAAAATAAAAAAAAAAGACTTATTGCTCCTCTATCATTTTTTGCTATGTTTTTTTTACTAAGTTTGCCGATGAATTAATCTACCCCTCAGGCTAGACACTCCCTCACGATACAACATATGCTTGTGGCCAGCCAGGGACCCGGCCGTGGTGATCGAGGTGACCGATCGCGATCTTTCTTCTTCAGGATCGGTTCCGTTTTACTACCCCGGAATATGCGATCACAGAGGGACTGGTGTGTTCTTCGGCTGGGCGCTCGGCGCGAGCTAATTGACGGGTTCTGGTTAACAGTGACCGGCCGGCGGCGGAGTGTGACGGGGCCGGTGAAGGTGAAGGGCGTGCGTGTGGATGAGGAGCTTTCTTTCGCTCCGCTGTTGCTGTCTGTCGATGCCCATTTCCAGGTCCTTTCCAATCCATCCATCGATCTATCGGTGTGGTGTAGCGGTGCCAATCGGTCAAAGTGCTGTTAATTCCACGGCCGTTGCGCCGCTGTCGGGCACCGGTCCGTCCGCCCCGATCTCCGACGGCCCGCCGGATCGCTTTGTCGGCCGGAACAAGGCGCGCGGCTCGCGTGGCGGCCGCGCGCGCGCGTGCCGTAACCGAATCAACAGGACGACCGGCGTCAGTCCCGCCTCGAGAGCTGGCTCGACGAAATTAAGCAACAGCCGTGAGCTTCGGGTCCATCTCCGGCCACGCGTCGCGGCCTAGCCACGAAGACGGCGGCCTCCTTTCAGGTTTGAATTCGAATCGTCCCTCGAAAAATTCCTGGCGGATTTGGTTGAGTTTTAATCCTTGGCTATCCATCCTTCCTTGCCCGTGCACATCCACTTTCTAGCCGCGTGTATTCCACGCTGGACCTATCTCCATCGCTGTCTCGACTCTCCATCCTGATCTGCAAGCCAGCTTATCTTCTTCTGCCACCGGATCATTGATCGAAAGTCAGTCATGACCGGAGAAGAGTCGGTTTACTAAATCGCAGGTGCGAACGCAACGGATTCTGAATCCTCATCATCAGTTGCAGCTTTCTTATTGCCACGAGGAAGGTGGAGCTGAAGGAAAAAAATGGAGGTATGTCAACTGGCTGATGCCACGCGTGCCTATGGAGTGGGCTCAGCAGCACTCGTAATAATCAGCGCGTCAATAACTGGAGCTAGTTTTTCCCTCATGCTTAACAAAAAGAATAACGAGCAGATGGTTTAATTTCGGTTTTTCAATCTTAAACCGTATGTTTGTGAAAATGATAGGATGCGTTTTGCCGCTCCTTGCTTTATATATCAAGTGTTTGTTACAACTGATCTTAAGAAAATTAGAAACGAGGTTACAACAAGATTACAACAAATCTTGAGATATCTATGTATTCCTAACAATTTGATCACGTTCAGTTATGTCGTGCATCATCTAGAAGCTTTATCATTTCACACCCCCCTCCCAATCACAACTTGTCAATATTGAGATTACATCTGAATTCAGCAAATCATCGCTCTGTTATTGCTTTGATCGGCCAATTGGTCACATGTGGAAATGAATCTGATATCAAGCATCTTGTTTGCCACTCTTTCTGGTACAAAGTGAAAATCAATTTCAATGTGCTTCGTTCTAGTATAAAACACTGGATTTGCCGAGAGATATGTGGCACCAAGATAATCACACCATAGGCATGCTGGTTTTAGTTGTGACACACCTAGTTCTTTCAACAATGATTGTACCCATATAATTTCAGCGATGGCATTTGCAAAAGACTTATATTTTGCTTCAGTACTGGACCTGGATACAGTAGCTTGTTTTCGTGCACTCCACGATATTAAGTTGGGTCCAAGAAATACTGCAAAGCCACCTGTTGAACAACGATCATCCACACATCCTGTCTAATCCGCATCAGAGAAAGCACTAACCACCATTGATGATGCTTTATGAATCTTAATACCATGATGAAGAGTAGATTTCAAGTATCGTAGTATACGTTTTACAGCAGTCCAATGAACAGAATTAGAAGCATGAAGAAATTGACATACTTTATTTACTGAGAAAGATATGTCAGGTCTGGTTAGTGTTAAATATTGTAAAGCTCCTACTATACTGCGGTACTGTGTAGTAGCTATAGCATCAAGTGGATCACCATCATATGAAGACAATTTTTCATATGCTGACATGGGAGTAGCAGTAGGTTTACAATTGCCCATTCCAACACAATCAAGAATATCTGAAGTATACTTAGCCTGTGAGAGAACAATGCCATCAGCAGTAAGTGTAACTTCAATACCCAGAAAATAGTGAAGCAGACCTAGATCCTTTAAGGCAAAATCCTCCTTTAAGTTCTTCACTAGTGAGTCAATGGCTCCTTCTGAAGAACTGACCACAATGATGTCATCAACATATACTAGGATGTACATTGTAATACCATCCTTTAAGAAAAAAAATAAGGAGGGGTCAGCCTTGGATGGACTGAAGCCGAGCTGTTGAAGCTTGCCACTCAAGCGAGAATACCACGCACGGGGTGCTTGTTTAAGACCATATAATGCTTTATCAAGCTTGCAAACCAGATGAGGATTAACAGGATCGACATACCCAGGTGGTTGGCGCATGTAAACATCTTCCTCCAAAACACCATGCAAAAATGTGTTCTGCACATCTAGTTGTCGAAGAGACCAGTCACGAGAAACTCCAAGAGAGAGCACAAGTCGAATTGTGGCTGCTTTGACTACAGGACTGAATGTGTCCTCATAATCCAGACCGTATCTTTGTTTGAAACCTTTAGCAACTATTCTGGCTTTATATCGATCCACCGAACCATCAGCCCTCTTTTTTACTTTATATACCCACTTGCAATCAATTAGATTTGTCTGTGGAGGAGCAGGAACCAAGTGCCATGTTTGATTCTTCATGAGAGCTGAATACTCAAAATCCATTGCTTCTTTCTATCTTGGATCACTTATTGCTTCACGAAGATCCCTTGGTTCCTCACTAGCACAAAGCATACCATAGGGAATTGTACCATCAGTGCAAACTCGCGGTTGGCGAAGTCCATGACTAAGTCTGGTGCAAAGGCGTGTTGGTGGAGGTGAAAGCAGTGATGCTGGTAGTGATGCACCAGGATCACTTGCCGTAGGTTGCACAGGCCCTGTATGTTGCTGTTGTACATGATCTGATGACGGTGTTGTTATTGAATCAGTGTCAAGATTAGCATTTGTACTTGTAGCATCAGGATGCACATGAGTTGTGGTTCCTGCAAAACAGCACTAGATACAAGGTGAACAACCGTATCCAGTGTAGAGGGCATCACGGGCTCATCCGGCACAGAATTAGATTCTCCTGCATTGTCAGAGAGGTTAGTCATAAGATCATAACCACTGTCCACATAAACCAAGTTAGGATCAAGGAGGGATATTTCAGCTCGAAGGTGTGCTTCGACATTAGGATGTAACTCAGAGAAAGGAAAGACATTTTCATCAAAGACCACATCACGAGAAATGTATACTCGGCCTGAAGAAACATCAAGACACTTGTATCCTTTGTAGAGATCAGTGTAACCAAGAAATACACAACATGTTGAGCGAAAGGCAAGCTTGTGAGAGTTGTATGGATGTAGGTTGGGCCAACACGCACATCCAAACATGCGAAGAAAACTATAATCAGTTGTATTGCCAGAAATTCGCTCAAGAGGTGTATCAAGATTAATAACTCGAGAGAGAGAAGCCGATTAATAAGATAAACAGCTGTAGTGAAAGCCTCATCCCAAAATTTGAGCGGCATAGAGGCTTGCGTAAGAAGAGAGAGTCCTACCTCAACAATATGTCTATGTTTGCGCTCTGCAGATCCATTTTGTTGATGTGTATGTGGACACGATACATGATGGATGATTCCAACCTTGTTAAAAAAAGGATGAAGCCTTTTATATTCACCTCCCCAATCGGTTTGAATGGTATGAATTTTACGACCAAATTGGCGTTCAACCAACTGTTGAAACTGATGAAAGCACTGAAAAACTTCGGATTTGTTTTTAAGAAGATAAATCCACACAAATTTGCTATAGTCATTGATAAAACTCACATAATAATTATTACTTTCAACAGATGTTGGTGCTGGCCCCCATACATCTGAAAACACAAGTTCTAAGGGAAATTTAGACTCTCTAGAGGAACGAGAAAAAGGTAATTGATGACTCTTGGCCTGTTGACATGCATCACAGATTGACTCATTTGATGCCTCACGAGTGCAAGGCAGATTATTGGAGCTAATGACTCTTTTAACTATTTCGACAAAAGGGTGACCCAAACATCCATGCCATCGCACCAAGGACTGTTTAACAGCATTGAACGCTTGCTTGGATGATGTAGCAGCCAAGGATGATGGAAGGGGGTATAAACCACCTTTACACCTACCGCTCAGCAATGTTGTCCCCGTGGTTCGATCCTTAACAAAAAATTAATGTGGATGAATCTCAAAGAAAGCATTGTTATCAGAAGTGAAACGATGAATGGAAAGTAGATTTTTAGTGGCACTGGGAACAAGTAAAATATTATTGAGATAAAGAGGTCGAATAGCAGATGGAACAGTGGCATAACCAATATGACTTATACCATACTTGAACCATCTGCAGTATGAATCTTTTCCTAGCCGTCATAGCGTTCTCGGGTTGTCAGCTTGTTAACTCGGAGGTGATATGATCTGTGGCGCCGGAGTCGCTGTACCAGTTTGTGTCAATTCTATAGGAAGAGACAGCACCAGCAGTCATCTCCTCACCAATGAAACTTGCATCAAAATGTTTATAGCACCGGACAACAGTATGTCCAGATTTTTTGCAGAGCTGACATGTGGGTTTAGCACCTGAGTGACCGCGGCCAGCACCGCGACCAGCACCATTTTCACGTCCACCATCACGACCACCACGGCCGCCGTTACGCCCACGACCAGGACCACCCCTCCCACGAGAAGCTACATTTGCAGCCATGTAGGAGGAGGTTTGTGACTCCAGACGTGCCTCAACGCTGAGGAGCTGAGCGTAGAGATCACTCAGTGAGATCTTCTCTTGACGGCAGATGGACTCAACAAACGGATTAAACTCCGAGTCAAGCCCAGCAAGGATGTATGCCACAACATCCTCATCATTCACTTTCTTTCCCGCAGCCGCCATGTCATCCGTAAGACCTGTCATCTCGAAAAAATAGGCTACACAGGATAGATTGCCCTTGCGTGTAGTAGCAAGCCTCTGTCGAAGATGCATGATCCTAGATTGTGACTGCGAGGAAAACATGGACTGAACATATGTCCATACCTCAAACGAAGTAGTAAAACGCGCCACCTGCGCAAGGACTTCATGAGTCATTGTGGAGTTGAGATAGCCAAGGAGGTGTTGATCCTTGGCTACCCAGAGAGTATATGATGGATTGACGATGGTCCTCTTGACCTTGTCAGCTCCTTCTTCTTCAATGGTGACCAGAGAGGCCGGTTCTTTACCCATGAGAATATCGGTCAGCTGAGCACCGCGGATGGCAGGCAGCACTTGCGCTTGCTAGAGTAGAAGATTATCGCGAGAGAGTTTTTCAGAGACCGGATGAGCAAAAAGGTTTGGAAGAACAATCGCAGATGAGGACGCCATGATGGCGAAAAAAAACTAGATGTGTTTGTGAAGGATGGCTCTGATTACCATGTGAAAATGATAGGATGCGTGCACCTTTCTGTGCCGCTCTTTGCTTTATATATCAGGTGTTTGTTACAATTGACCTTAGGAAAACTAGGAAAGAGGTAACAACAAGATTACAACAAATCTTGAGATATCTACATATTCCTAACAACTTGATCACGTTCAGTTATGTCGTGCATCATCTAAAAGCTTTATCATTTCACAATGTTGACACCCAAAATTGACATACAGAAAAAACCAGACGCTCTGATTTACTAAACCAAAAATTCTGGTTTCAGCAACCTCACTATGACAAAAATGGCTAAGTCCTCACCGGAGTGTCCGACATGGAACCGAAGGTTTCGGCAAGCCTTCTCTGAAACTGAGACTTCGGCTACCGGAAAGTCCGGCCGTTTGCCGGAGGGTCGAACATCGAAAGTTCTGGTACGTCAAACCGTAAGTTTCGGTTTTGACAAGGTCATCAGGAGCAAAATTGTCTACATCAATATTAACTTCGATTATTTTACAAATTTGGTGTTTATACATGTTTTCAGATTACAAATGGGCATTTTGATCAATTTTCATAGAAAAAATAAAGAAGTGACTATAAATGGAAAAAGATAAAGCCAAATTCCTGATTTGAAGGTTCCAAGATGTAGTCTTCGTCGAGACGATCAAAACGGATATATGGATGACCTGATTTAGAGCTCGGATGAGAAAGCTACGGAGTTTTCAAAATACACACAAGCTGCAAAACTGGAAGTTCCGGTTTTCATATAATGGAATTTTTGGTTTTGCTGATTTGCGTCAAAAAAACCGAAAGTTTCGGTTTCGCCTGTTTCGAGCAATATATTTCAAATTTGATTTTTTTACCGATTTGTTAAGAGTTTCTGGCTCTACACGGAATAAGTTCATCTCCTTTATATAAAAATAGGGTCACGATCGATTGAGAGACAACAATCACATCTCCATTCTTAACTTTACAGTTTTATCTTTCAAACACTCTTTATATGCTGTTCATCCATGAATCTACACGACCAGAGATGGCGTTTTAAGGCCTACTGGCCGATCTAGGACACATCTAATGACGCTCATGCTCAGTTAGGGTCCCTCCCGAGCGTGAGTTTTAACGGTTTTTGCTAGTTTGTTCGTAAATTAGCCGTTCTTCGTCACAAAAGTGTATTGTTTATTCTTTTGCTGGTTTGCATGTGAATCTAGCCGTCTTTCACAGCGAAATTATGATATATACTCTTTTTTTTGAATCGATCAAGGAAAAACGAAAGTTTCGCTTTACCAAATCAGAAGTTTCGGTTTTTACAGCTTCAACAATCTGATCTGTTGTAACTCGCACGATCTAGTGCTCTCGATGCGTTGATCCGAACGGATCTTTTAGGCGTCAACACTGATCATCATGCCTCAACGTCAACAACAAAAAAAATATTTGGATTTTGGAAGGAATATATTTCCAGGATACATATACAGAGTTTATTCGTCGCCGCACGGAGAGTTTGTGCGTCTGTTAGTCTCTCGTGTACTGACCTGGAACTGGAAGGAAAGATAGAGGCGCCGAAGCTGATGAGATGGAGGGAAACGGACGGAGCTTGAGGTTGAGGGAGACCCACCACCTAAACCACCACCATTTAAACCACGCGCCCATCGATCCCGTCTCCTGAGTTCTGTCACATGACACAACCAGCGACTCACTGCCTACTTCTTCCTCTCTTTCTCTCTCTTTCTTTCCCTCTCCTCTGGCCAGCTGCACTTCCTCCTTCCATCTCTCGCTCTCGTCGTCTTGCTGCACCGGAGAAGGGAGAGAAAGAGAGACGAAAGGCCAGTTAAGACGGAGATCGAGAGATGTCGGCGAGCTTCTTGAGCATGGTGGAGGCGGGGCTGCCGCCGGGGTTCCGGTTCCACCCCAGGGACGACGAGCTCGTCTGCGACTACCTGGCGCCCAAGGTCGCCGGCAGGGTCGGCTTCTCCGGCAGCCGGCCGCCCATGGTCGACGTCGACCTCAACAGAGTTGAGCCATGGGATCTCCCCGGTAAGTGGAACGATTGATCGGCCTCGGCCCTCCTCCACCTCGCTCGCTCTCTCCTTGAGTATGTTCTTCATATCGTCTTCCCGATTGTTGCTAGCTTCTAAGTAGTAAGACATATATAAGAGCCGCGAATTGTTGCACCACGTCGAAGAGAGTGAGAGCTTCTAAATACTGCGAATCTTCCTTATCGATCTCTCCTATTTTTTTCTTAATTTTCCATGCATGTCGATTTGGGATCCTTTGCTATTGCTTCGGCGTCAAGGAACACCGCAAATATCATCCTCAATTTGCCGTGCATATACACGGCACGAAAACTGCACCATCCGAATTTTTTTTTTCTTTTCATTGCATCAAGCAGGACAGGACAGCTGTGCCCTTAGAGCCAAAAAAACCTTTTAAAAATTTGTGAAGATAAAGTCCTTTTCTTTCTCTCTTTGTTTAATATCTTTTCAACTTATTTTTTTTTTCAATTGGTAAGTATTCTTTCCTTGCGTTATGATTCCTTTGCATACGGAGCATACGCGCATTTTCCTTTTAGGACCTTGATGTGGTACTAAAAAAAATCAACATCGCTATCAGGGTAGGGATCCTTGATAGAAAACTGTAATAACAAAAGCAAGTCTTTTCTAGAAAAATCAGAAGAACTGATCTAAGCATGGTGCTACTCGACCAGCTTAATATCGCAAAAGTCCATGGCTCGTTAGAATTTTGTATTACATGAGAAATTGTATGCTACCAATAAGAAATCAAATGGATAGGTATGATGAATAACCTATGTATGAAAAAAAGGAATATTCTCGGTCAGTACACTTTTTTACATTTCTACTTATTTATTTATCTATAATGGGGATTATTCCATTCGCTTCATGCTTTTTAGCTAGACTAGTATGAGTAGTACTTCTTAGCATCTGATCCAAGGACTTTCTCTCCATCTCCTCTTTCACTTTCAATTCCCAGAATTTGGGCATAAATGGCATTATGGAATTTGACAACCTATTAATCTATTTGTTTTCTCAGTGATCTCACTGACTCTCTTAGTTTACGTTAGTAGTGCCTTTTTTCCTTTGTGGGAGCTACTTGACTAATACTCTCTTTGTTTTTAAATTAAATTGATGTTGTTGTTTATTTTTATAATCAATTTTGATCATTTGTCTTATTCAAAAAATTTGCTCGAATATGTAAAATTTTAAGTTGTGATTCAAATAACTCTAATGATAAACAAATTATATCAAAATATATGAAATTTATCATTTTTTTAATAAGATGAATGGTGATCACATCAATTAAAAAACAGAGGGAGTACCTCTTACACCCTCAATTTAGATAAATTTAAACTCCCAGCATGATGGATGTCAATACTTTAAGTTTGATCGCACTGATTCAAAAATTAATAGTATTTTCCAAAAAAAAAAAAAGCTTTACAGTTGAAGTGTGTGTTAAAATATGCACGCTTCAGAGTCGCAAGGAAAAAAATGGCGTCGCCCGGACTCTAACCGGAGACCTTCAGTGTGTTAGACTGACGTGATAACCAACTACACCACGGCACCTTTCTGTCTAGAAGTTTTTATTATGTTATTACTAAAATATATCACAGAAAACGACAAACTTCAAATCACATCTTACGCATGAGAGCTCAGATTCGCAGCACACGCTCAGTATGGTCCGAACACGTGGTTTTCTTTTCCATTTTCCATTATCTTTTCCCGCCAATGCACGACGCCTGATCGGCATCACTCCTAGGTCCAAGCTGCCGGTGCAGTCCCCATGCTACTTCTGCTAGCTAGTGGCTCCGGTGCAAACCCATGCATTCTACTCAACGTGACATGCTGTGGTTTTGTGACCACAAGCTGGTCCATCAACATGCACGCACCGTCAGTCCGTCACTGTTGAACGGTAGCTTTTGATGGCAGCCACGGCCGAAAATGAGTCTCAAGAAATGACGGATCGATGTTAAAACGAAGAGGAAATTGACCTCCAAATCCATGGTTTATCGAAACGTGTCGGTGTCGCTGTCGATAGATGATAACTACACATGCACTAGAAAAAGAATACCTAATTGTTTGCATATCTTGAACTGTGATACTTATTAATTATATTTATACTTAATTAATATATATACTGCATCCTTGACATAATGTTTGGTATATGATGTTATATCTCGCTGTGCAGCTGCGGCGTCAGTAGGGCCTAGAGAGTGGTACTTCTTCAGCTTAAAGGACCGGAAATACGCAACGGGGCAGCGCACGAACCGGGCAACGGTGTCGGGGTACTGGAAAGCCACTGGGAAAGACCGGCCGGTGGCGCGGCGAGGGGCCCTGGTTGGGATGAGGAAGACCCTGGTGTTCTACCAAGGACGGGCTCCCAAGGGAAGGAAGACGGAGTGGGTGACGCATGAGTACAGGATGGAGGGGCATGAGCAGTCCCCCAAGCTCGCTGCCAAGGTAATTAAAGTGTCCACAGCTCATGTATGTGAAATGATAAAAAAAAATATGTTGCATCCTATATGATTTGCAAATAAAATTAAGGGTAATAAAAGGTGGGTGTGTAGGACAAATTCTTTTGAGAATTTCTTAAGAATTAATTGCACTGATTTGGTACGAAGTGTGAGCTATCGCAATTCGTTGTCTAGAAGACTTGTAGTGGCCTAGTGGAAGTATTTTCTATAGAACAGTTGTTGTCAAGACTTTTTTGTCATCCCTACTTGTCGCTCTGGATTTATTTGTTTGTTTCAACTGAAACTACGTCCTTCATTCATTTATTTGTCATTTATAAGCTGACTTAATAAACATATATAGTTATATATGTGGTAGGCATCTTACAAGAACCCTTTCTTTTTAATACCATCTTATCACACAAGACTATATTGGACATTAAAAAGGTATCACATCGTTTTCTTAGATAATTTAGTCTACTTATTATCAAACCACTTGTGAGTATCAAGGAACTAAAAGATTTTAGTTATTTCATAAGCAATTGAGTTATCTAAATTGTCTATTAAGCTGTAAAAAGATATAAATTTTGTAATTGTTCAACTTTGGCCAGATTACAAAGTAGCAAACAAGAGAAAAATAGAAAAACAATGTATTGTATCTTAATCAGATCAGCGAAGCTGTCAGCGCTAGCATTTTCAGAATCATTCACAAGATCGCGATCAGTGCTAGTACAGCTAAAGCTTGCAACTTCAATCAATGAGTTAACCAAGCGCTTTTATTGGTCCTGCATGTGCCATCAACAGGAGGAAGATTGGGTCCTCTGCAGAGTCATCTGCAAGAAGAAATCAGCCGGAGGAGGCGCCACCACCAAGCCTGCAAGAGGCTTCGCAACCAATGGCTATGACACCGCAACAACCACTTCGCCGCCACCACCGGCTCTCATGGACACCACCCTCGCACAGCTCCAGGCTGCCATGAACACCAAAGGCGCCGGAGCCGGCGCGATCGAGCAGGTGCCCTGCTTCTCCAGCTTCAACAATATTGCCAGCAACAGCGTCAGTGCTGCTAATGCTGCTCAGCAGTGTTACCTGCCCGTGGCCACAAGCAGCAATGGCATGAGCTACCTGGACCATGGCCTGACTGATCTGGGCAGCTGCTTTGATCCTCTGAACTCTGACAAGAAGTGGCTCAAGGCTGTGCTGAGCCAGGTAGGGGGTGCGGTTATGCATAGCCCGCCACCTGACGTGGCTGCTGCTGCGAGCTCTACATGGATGAATCACTTCTACGAAAATTATGGAGGAAGAATATAAGTGAAATGTGATTGCATATGGACATATATAGTTATTGTGTGGTACAATGTTTAAGGATGGGTAATAGAGCATGCAACATTTTTTCTGCCGATTCTCATAAGGGATGAGAAAAGTAGACATATATTCAGAAGTAGAGGTTTGTGTGAACAAGAGCACTCTGCTGTATTCGAATCCTATGCTGTCAGTTCTACTATTAGATAGGTTGTGGCCACCTCCATTAATCATATATATGTTGCGTATTTAGTTTTTTTTTCTCTAAAAAAAGAACAAAGAAGTGTGCTCAGATCCTCCTCTTCTCTTTTGCTCTGGTTTACTATGTGCAATTAGCTCTACAAATCAGCCTACATTCATATAGACAGCAATAGAGCTTGTACAATGATTCCATTTGCACTAGTTGCCATCCATGTGCAGTATTCGATCAAATCAGTCTTGCCATTTAATCAAAAAGCATGCACAACAGTCACATTCAAGCATCTAGCTTGTTTACATCATCTTTACCTTCTGCTATATCGTTGCCACAATAAATTAAGTAGCCGATGCCATGGCTTTTTAATTCACTATTTCTGATATTCTGCTAGGCGACTACATGAGTGTGACCACTGAACCCCTTTGTGATTCATTGCACCTTTCAGAAAGCAGTTTTGATTTAATTAGCCTTTTTTGTACCTTGTGGCATCAATTACTGGTACTCTTATGTATATGAATACAAGTCTTGTACGATGTACACCTCTCTTAGTCATCTTGTAATGATTCAGAAAGAAAGGCAGAAACGAAAGAGGGACCATATGCACTAGCATCAAGTTTCATCTGAACCTTGTTATTTCTTTAGACTATCCAAAAATTGTTGTGCAGATGTATGATTATGCTCTAGATTTATATCCCCAACTCCGATCTATAGCGCTTCACCTCTGCTCTGTGTGCTGTTTGACTTATTGTAGGGTCCTTTCTGACATACAAAGCATTTGCATGTTCACAAAGAAAAATAACGCAACTACTTCAACATTTGGATGTCTCATACATAAATATAGGCACAGGCACAACATCAAATGTTCAGATAAAACAACAACAACAAATCCTTCTAGTCCCAAAAAACAATAATAACAAAGTCTCCCGTATTAAAATAGCCATTCAAAAATAGTATCATCAAGAAAGAAAAGCAGCATCTATAACTAGTTACAACTTTAGAGTCGCATAATAGTATAATTTTAGTAGTGCAGTGACTATTTATGCGATAAACGATCTAATCAGATATCGATAACTTGCAGTCATGTGCTTGTGTACTCTTGCCTTGACCATTTCAGGCCAAGCAAGGGGAAACAGGCTGACAATGAATTTGGCATCATGCCGTGATACACCTCTCACATACAGTTTTTTGACCTTGACTAAAACTATTATCCAAGTGCACAAACAATGCATTGTTGTGGATGAGCTGATTGAGAAACGGACTACTCATCGGCCTGCTACATTAGGCCATGGAGCGTTCGCCGAAGCCGACAATAAATTCAGGGCCAGCATGAGGGCGACGCCGATGAACGACGACACCAGCGCGATTTCTCCGCGCCTGCAGAAGGATCCAAACCTGTCGCATACGGGGTTCCACCGCGCGTGCAAGTTACCGTTCTTCCCGAGATAGGCCATCGAGGCCGCTGCCGCCGCACCGGTAGCCAGCAGAATCGTGATCACCTGGGCCAGGCACAGCAGAGGGAAAAGAGCAAGTTCTGTGGATTCAGATGAACTGACAATGGCGTGAGGTTTGCCGTATTTGCTAGTATAGTGCATGCACATGTAATGTTAGTGCATCAACAGAAGTTTCAGTCAAGCAACTGGTTCTGAACAGCTGCAATACATTGCTGATTAGGTTGATGATAAGCCCACTAGAGGCATTGTGACATCCAAAATTCTGTTCTCCCGTCAGATTTGGTCAGATAATACAGCATGCTAGTAGCTTACAACGTCTGCGTGCAATTATGTCTAAGATTGACAGTTAATATGCTTGTCTTATTCAGAGGACTATTTCAGATTTGATTGATCATGAAACGACACAAGCGAAAGATATAAATCGTGTTTGTGACAGCGCTATGATCTATAGTGATCATGCATTTTGCCAAAACGAAACATGCCACGATCCAACTAACCAAACACAGAATTCAGAAATCAGAACTCACCATATCAAGCATATGCACAACCAAACTCGCTGTCCGTCGCTGCCGAACGAGGCGCCTCACGAGCAGCACGGCCAGGTTATACACACCGGCAACGGCATTGGCCAAGACGAAGTACCTGCACAAGCCCTGAACCATTACGGCAGCACTCTGAAACTTCCAGAGTTCAGAAAACAAAATACGGCAAACTCTGTCTGGCTGATCGAGCTCCAGTCCTGAAGATGGACTCACACAAAGGCAGGCGAGTCCCTGAACCTCGCAGTGAACGTTTGCATAAGCGGCCGGGTGCCGACGATGGCGACCACCGCGGTGTACGACTGGGCGTTGAGCCCCATGACGGCCGCCGCCACCGCGGTGGCCAGGACCGCGGACGCGCGCAGCACGGTCGGCTGCGCGGCGACGAACCTTTCCCTGAGCTGCTGCGAGAACGCGCTGCTGGCAGTGGTCGACGTTGATGTTGCTGCCGCCGGCGCCGCTGCAGAGAGCTGCTGCTGCTTCTTGCTGCCGTGCTCAAGGTCCATGAAGTGAGTGAGTGAGCGAGCGAGCGAGCTAGTGATCGAGGTAGTAGTAGTACTGGTGTGGCGGAGCGTACGGCTGGATGGGTAGAACCGAAGCATCTGCACTGCAGCGAGGACGTCTTAAGGGAGGTGGTCCGAGCTGGGGAATCTCGGTGACCCTTGTCCGGTTCACAGGGTTACCAGGTGCTGCAAGTTTGGGTTACTGACTCGTGCAACCTCCTAGTTGTTGTTGTCTTGCTGATGATTGGGAGACACTCAATCAAACCAGTAGGTCGATGATCCCTTCCTTCCTTCCTCTACAGAACAACGAACCAGAGCCTGAAAATTTGCGCAGTCCCCGTCGTCGTCTCCACGAGTTCTCTCTCGGTTCTACCCGTCCATGTCGGTCGCCGGGGATTGTCGAGTCCCGTCAGCGTCGAGCAGGAGGGAAAATAGACGATTATATCTCACGGAAGCTTGTAGCCGTCTCTTGCTGATGGAAAGGTCTCAAGTTTTTGCTTTGCCCCTGGTCCCTGGATCCTTTGGCATGGCATGAGCAGGGGAATGAAGTGCGAGAGAAGAAATGTTTCAGGCGAACGCTTTTCTCTGCATTTTTCAGGAATGTCGGGAGAGAAGCAATGTGGTGCGGCAACGGTCATGAAATTCACCGGTAGGTACAGCTACCTAGAGAAATGTTTCGAGTGCATAGCTTAAATTTGTTTAGATAAATTAAATTTTCTTTTGTCAAGCATCCAATGGGGTGGTGGCGCAGTTGGCTAGCGCGTAGGTCTCATAGCTAAAGCGAGTGATCCTGAGGTCGAGAGTTCGAGCCTCTCTCACCCCATCATTTTTTTTCCCAACTCGACTCACCTGAGGTGACCTGACCAACAACGCGTTCTTTGTCAGTCCTCTCTTCTCGGTTCCATTTCCTTCTCTACAGTTACACAAGAATTAAGTGGTCAGATTTTCAGGTTTGGCGTGAGTATGCTACCATGTCATCTGAAGATCGGCTTATACTAACTCATGCATACAATTCTTAATGATTTTTTTATAAAAAAAAACTTGTTAGTAGCAAAAAGAACTTCCTGTGGTTAATCAAAGCGCAAAACACTTTAGACTTCTTAGTTAAAGTGAGCACAAAAATCAGAAGAGCATATATATAATCATAGAGAATATATGCACTTTGTGGATCCACAGAGTGAAAGCAGATATGCCCTCATCGCAAATAAAAGATATAGTGGCTTTAGTAAGGCTTTCTTTCATGAGCTAGTTAACACAGGAGATGATCATACAAGCATTAAAAAAAGGAGGCGCCAAACATTCATGCCCACTCACAACTCTGAAGAAGCCCTTACCATTAACCAAACCAACCGTCATCCATATATAGAGGGGAGCCCTATCCAGATCGGATACAACAGTGTTTTTCAAAAGCCATTTTGCAATGTTTTTCGTTGTTATTCACGGAAAAGGCAGCAAGAACCCGTGCCGAGGATTTGATCAAACAGCAGAAGTCTATCAGAGCCCATATTACATACAAAAGAATCAAGGGTAACATGCTACGGTTTCTGAGAAGCCACACACCCGCACTTCGTTGTTCCTGGCGTGACCGTGGAGGCAAAAGCTGTGCCTCTGTGTGCTCTTCAGGGGTCCTTCATCGAGCAAGTGATCACCAAAACCAGTATAATACAAAAGGTATTTTCAACATTTTTCAGCTATTAAACATAAAACAATCTGCACCATATACTGATACATTACTTTTTTACCCCAGTTGTAACCCCAACCACAACATTGCTCACCTGTATACAAAACAGAACATAACTTTAGCATGCAAATGGTAAAGATAGCTGAGTAAATGGAAACTGTCTGTGCAAGCGAATGCATGAGTGAGAAGAGCAAACTTGCATGAAAAGCCTTACCAATTTTCCCTTTTCATCTACTGTCATTGGATTTTCAACAACAACAGTAACATTTTGTGATTGGTTTCTTGGCTGCTCAAGGCAAAAGAAAGAAACATGGGTAATTCAAGGGATAAATAAATAATCTAGTATGAAATTTCAGCAACCAGTCAAAATAGACATACAACAGAAGTTGATGGGACATTATATGAGTTTGTGCTCGGTGCAGGTACCGCAGGTGGCAAAGGTCTTACATTAGTCACCTGGTGTTAAGAGATCCAAAAACAGTGGGTATCATTAGGAAATTAGACCAATTGCTGCATAAAGACATCCGGAAGAACTTAACATACCCCAACATTTGTAATACAGTTGCAGATGGCACATTTGACAGATGGTGCTCCGTATGGATACATTAACACTGTTTGGCACTGGCTGCAGTTCACATGAGCTATACTGCTCACTGCATATTGAACAAAAGGAGATTAGTCAATTTATTGTATTTATGCTTCCCATGTTTTGGTTGCTTACTGGGTTTGAAATGTTGATGAAGAAAAAGACAAAACCAAACACGTGTATAAGGGGGAGCACAGCAAAAGTCCAGTTCATCAGTAAACATATGTAGTGTAAATTTTAGCATACAGTTCAATACAAAAATGAAGTCCGATCACTGATAAGCAGTAAATGCGGTGGGAGGCCAAAGTACCTTGTCGGACAAGATTGACTGTGTCGCAACATGAGCATCTGACAGTTGTTGCATTGCGAGTATACATCAATAAAGTCTGGCAGCCACCACAAATAAGTCGAGCCATCTCCATTCCTGCACGAGTATTGCTCATTCTTCATAATCATGCCACTTTGGTCTATGAAATACTATATATGAGAAAATATCATACAATCTATCTCAATCAGAAATTGTAGAAACACTAAAATACACTACATAGTGGTAAAAACTGGAACAGTGTAGTGATGGATAAACAGCCCATACAAAGAGGTATCAAACACGATCAGGGATAAATATGTCATGGAAGACACAAAAGGGCATATAATTGTTAGAATTTCAATAATAATATGGACTTCCTCTCAAAATTTTCTACCGTAGCACTACAGCTACTCAAGGATGTTTTCATTACTTAATTAAATTCAAAGCATTCACCTTTGTACATTAATGTTCATGCAGCTAGAATTAACACTTTCTCTCCAAAGCAAAAGTTACTTTTATTCCCATCACAAGCGATGGGAAATAGTAACAAATAAGAGGACAAAGTATATCACGAAAAGAAAGTGAAACGCCACACCAGCAGAAATCTAAGTAATGAGACTTGAGTGAGCAGGAGACAGCTAGAACTAGAAGCATGATAACTCATTTTGTTCAAAGCATATTATATGACAATGTGGCCTGTGAAGCATGTCTTACTCAGTGTGGGAAGGCATATAGTGAAACAAAAGGAAAAATAGAAATAAATGGACTTAAAATAAATAATAGAGGGACCATTTAAACAATGGCATATAAATACTAAATGATGGACACGAACCAACCCATCCCCATTTGAGCAAAAAATATATGGAAAATAGGACCATGGAACAGTCAACTTCTCATACATTTCTAAAGATAGGGCTTCAAAATAGAATAACATGGTAATGCATTTATCCCAGACAAGACCAAATTCCAATAAGAATCTCCTGTTCAATGACCAGAGCCAATCCACAGCTTCATTCGGCTATCTTCAGGGAGATGTATTCCATCTGTGCCCTCAAACTAGATTCATAGTAAGAGGCTCACTACAGACTCAAAATCCCATAGATTTATAATGTCATCAACTAGAACCGAAATCATTACATAAAGATTCCATCCTTTTTTTTCTCTTCCAGCACCAATGCATGCATTTCTGGAGTTCAACTGCGCAAAATCGAAGCTCAGACGTGTTACCTGGAGGTGGCACACTGGTCACTGCGTGGCAAACCGCGCAGCACACGCTGGGGGCGCCTCTCGGGTAGAGTAAAAGGCTCCTGCATCCATGGCACACAATCTGGCTCTGCATGCCTGCAAAGTTCCCGGCCAAGGCCACACCAAATAAGCACGCAGCTTTACAAATTACCAAACCGAAACAAGCATAAATGTGACTGTTGCATCCTAATCCCACCGCCCAACTCTCTCCGACTCCCATTCCATCAAATGGTCAGCCAACAGACAAAGCCATTACAAGCCTAGATCGCCCCCAATCAGCGTCGTCAAGCACATGGTGCTCGGAATAATCATCAAAAGCTTCGGTTTTTTTTAATTTATTTTTTTCAATCCCAAACCCCGCACAAGCCATCCAATCCCACACTGATTGCTCCTGGACAGCAACGCATAGCTAGATCTCGCTAAAAAACGAAATTTCATCACCAAAACTCACCACCTACCTTACAAAACCCACATGCAGAGAAGGAGCTGGATGCACCGCTTACCTCAAGAAGCGCCGCGGTCCCAAGAACTCCCTCAGAGAATCGACGACAGGAGCAAAAAGCAAAATCGCCAAGAGAGGGCAGCCGCGTCAGGAGCGGCGGCGAGTTGGACGCGCCACCGATCTAGGACGCGCCTCTCGAGGACGGGGAGGGAGGAGAAAATGGTAAGCGCGGGTGGGTAACTGTTGGCGGGGGTCAGGGTAAGGTCAACCCGGGCGACGCGACGAGAGGTCGGGGACGACCCGGCGGAGGCGGACGCGCACGCCAGCCTGTTTACGTGTCCCTACGAAGGACACGTAAAGATAGGCGAGCGTTTCTCGCGGTATGCGATCGACGGCGGAGAAGTGCGGAGCCAGATCGGACGGTTGTAATTTTACACGTGCCATTCTCCATCCTCGCAGCAATTTTCCCAAATAAAAAAAAAGAAAATTGGAAGGCGGAATCCTAACCCTAGCGGGCGGAGGGGAGGGAGAGGAGCGGCGAGGCGCAATGGAGGAGGATGCGGAGGGGATGGACCGCTTCGACATGGACGGGGATTTCGAGGGCGGAGTGTTCGGCCGCGATGGGGAGTTCTACTACCGGAGGAGCGGGCGCCGCAGACGGCAGACCCGCGACGACGCCATATACTGGGTCTTCGTGGAAGGAGACTCCGACGTCTACGAGGGGTCCCGTCGCCACAGCCGCGCGCCGCAGGGACGGGTTCGAGCCCGACCGCAGCAAGCCTGTCCATTTTGTTTCCACCGGCAGCTTCATGCCCACCCAGGAGCCGGAGCCGAGGAGAGCCCGGGGCTCCGTCGTGCCGCCGCCACCGCTGCCGTTGAGGAGGAGGAGGAGGCAGACGAGGAGGATGCGGGCGTGGACGCTGAGATGATGCCGTCGATGTTCGGCAAGATTAAAGATGGCGCTACCGCGAGGAGGGAGGCAAAGGAGCGGGAGCCCTTTGCTGCCGAGCGACGCCGCCAGGCAGCTGGGTTGGGAGCCAGTAAGCAGGCGGCCCCTGGTAGCCTCCAGGCCAATACTGCGGTGGCCAGGATGATGGCCAAGATGGGGTACAAGGAAGGCATGGGCCTCGGAAAGGATGCACATGGAATCACGGCGCCGTTGGAGAGCTAAGGAGAATTTGCCGGCCCCACAGCCGCCATCAGCATCGGCGAAAGAGAAACGGTGGACTAAGAAGGCTATGCGAGCTGAGCAGGAGCTGGATGAGCAGCTTGCAGTTGTCCAGAAGATGATTGACATGCGAGGGCTGCAGGCGCGTGTGCTGACAGACATGAAGGGGCTCAACGAGGAACAGAAGATGGAGGCAAGAGTTTCAGTCTTTCAGATCAACCCCGCAAACCAGAAGCTTGATCAGTTCAACTGGGTAATGCTGATCCCAGTACACCACATGGTTCATACTATGTTGGAAATTGATTTCTTCAGCAATTGGCAGCAGGTTCTGTACCACTCACCAAATCCTGATTTCAATGAGATAATGAACTGGTATAAGGGCTGGAAGGGCCTTTTCCCAGGGATAAAAAAAGTGACAAGCCCCACCGTGCGAGGGCTCCCGCCCGGGGAGGCTGACAAAGGCCCCCTGTTGAAATCTTTTCTCTGGGTCTAGGAGTGTAGATTTGAGAGTTTCTGTGTCGGCAATAAATCTATGGTTCGGAGGTGGTCAATACCTTCGGATCCGGTCGTCGGAGTCGAGAAAGACGATCCGGCCATCTGCCCTTTGTCAGTGCTGTCCTCTGCGCTGGGGCAGCGTCGGTCGGTGAAGAGGGCAGTGGCGTAGAAGTCACGGCGACGTCATCGATCTCTCGGTGACGGCGGTCGTCGTGGCGGTGACGGCGGTGGTGTTTTCCGTCGGCACAGCGTCCTCTCACAGATCGGGTTTAGGGATGTCGGTGGGTACGGCGGTACGGATGAACTTAGGTCATGAGTTCCGGCCGGCCCCCCACCTCTATGTATTGTGACGCTGGCGACAGGGGCCCACCAGCTATAATGGGCTGGGCGCTCCCGATTAGGGCGCGATTAGGTCAAGGACCCATTAAGGCCGTTGGGTCAAAACGGGTGAAGATTAATTCTTAACATTCTCTCCCTTGATCTCACTTTAAACTTTTATCTTTATTGCTTTTTAACTTCACTTATTTCATTACAGATTAATGCATAGAACTGTCTCATCGTCACGGTCAATCGCCGATAGACTTAACAGCTACAATGCATTTTTCTGTTTTGAAATAGTTACTGTACATTTTGGGCCATCTTTTAGTTCAGAAATCACAGGCTTTCCCTTAAACCTATGCCGGCAACATGTTCAACAAATACTTTGAGTGGTAAGCCTTTAGTAAGCGGATCCGCTAGCATCTTTACGGTGTTTATATGCTCAAGACTTATGATTTGATCTTGAACTTTATCTTTCACAACATAGTACTTTATGTCAATGTGTTTGGCAGCACCACTTGACTTATTGTTGTGTGCATACGTTACTGCGGGTTCGTTATCGCAGTACAACTTAAGTGGTCTATAGATGTCGTCAACCACTTTTAAACCGGATATGAACTTCTTAAGCCAGTTCATCTGCCCCGTAGCCTCATAACATGCAACAAACTCGGCATACATTATGGACGATGTAGTGACGGTTTGCTTTGAGCTTTTCCACGAAATAACTCCTCCAGCGAGAGTAAACACATATTCGGATGTAGACTTTCTATCATCTCCCGCATAATCAGAATCTGTATACCCACTATATGGAGTGAATCTGATTTTCTATATGTCATCATGAGGCCTTTTGTTCCTTGCAAATAGCGCAAGACTTTCTTTATCAATTTCTAATGCTCTATTCTAGGATTGCTCTGGAATCTGCCAAGTAACCCAGTAACAAATGCTAAGTCAGGGCGTGTACATACTTGAGTATATTGTAAGCTTTCGACAGCTGAAGCATATAGAACTGTTTTCATTTGATCGATCTCATATTGGTTCCTGGGGCATTGAAAATCCCCATATCTGTCGCCCTTGACTATAGGTACAGGTGATAGACTATATTTATGCATACCATATTTCTTTAATACTTTTTCTATGTATGTTTTCTGTGACAGTCCCAATACCCCTTTGTTTTTATCACGGTGAATTTTGATTCTTAAAACGAATGAAGCTTCACCAAGATTTTTCATATCAAAGTTAGTTGACAAAATCTTCTTTGTCTCTAGTAATAGATTGACATCACTACTAGCTAGTAGTATATCATCCACATACAGGATTAGGAAGATAAACTTCCTATCTTTAAACTTTGAATAAACACAGTTATCCTCAATATTTTTTTTAAACTCCAATTTTTTTATCGTGCTGTCAAACTTCAAGTACCATTGTCTTGAAGTTTGCTTTAACCCATAAATCGATTTCTTTAGACGGCATCCCAGTTTTTCATTTCCTTCCATAACAAAACTTTTCGGTTGTACCATGTAAATATTTTCCTTCAAATCCCCATTTAGGAATGTTGTCTTTACATCCATCTGATATAACTTTAAATCATAATGAGCCACTAGTGCCATTATGATTCTGAAAGAATCTTTACATGAGACCGGAGAAAAGTCTCATTGTAATCAATCCCTTCTCTTTGAGTAAAGCCTTTTGCCACGAGTCGTGCTTTATATCTTTCTACATTCCTTTGGTAGTCGAGTTTTATTTTGTAGACCCATTTACAGCCTACTGTTTTGGCTCCTTTAGGAATTACTTTTAAGTCTCAGACTTTATTAGCCTTCATGGACTTCATTTCTTCTTTCATGGCTTCAAGCCATTTTGAAGAGTTTTCACTTCTCATAGCTTCTTCAAATGAGGTGGGATCATCCTCCATTTGAAATTCTTCTGTCTGATAAACTTCATAGTCATCAAAAATAGCGGATCTTCTTATTCTTTGAGACCTTCACGGGGCCTCTTCATTCTGTACATTTTCTGTTTGAGGCTGTTCTTGCTCTCTCTTATCTGTGGCAATAGGTTCTATTAGATCTTAAGAAACAGGTTCTTTATTCTCATTCATTATTGCCACAGGAAGAACAATAACAAGTACTTGCACCACAGTGTCTCGCACTGTCGGTGCAGTGACAGCAGGTAGTGTAAAGAATAGCTCTTGAATCATCGGAGTGGGCGCATACGCCCGCTTCTCTTCAAGGTCAATCTCTCGAGTTACCATGCTCCCCCTCATCATCTCATCCTCTAAGAAGACAACGTGTCTCGTTTCTACAAACTTTGTATGTCTATCTGGACAGTAGAAACGATAACCTTTTGACTTTTTTGAGTAACCAATAAAATGGCAACTCACAGTTTTGAGATCTAGTTTTCCAAGATTTGGGTTAAATACTTTAGCCTCAGCTGAGCTCCCCCACACTCGTAAGTGGTTTAACGAGGGAACTCTACCTGTCCACAATTCGTATGGTGTTTTCGGCACCGACTTACTTGGTACTCCGTTGAGAATATAAATGGCGGTTTTAACGTCTCCATCCACAAACTCAATGGCAGTGTGGAATAGCTCATCATGCTTCGCACCATATCCATCAGGGTACGGTTGCGTCTTTCAGCTACTCCATTTTGCTGAGGTTCGTCCGGTGTAGAATACTGGGCCACTATTTTATTTTCCTGTAGAAACCTTACAAAAAGTTCAAAAACTTGTCCATACGAGGTATGTCGACCGTAGTACTTCCCCCTACGATCAGATCGGACTATCTTTATCTTTAAATCGTGTTGGTTTTCAACTTCAGCCTTAAATATCTTAAATTTATCTAAGACTTCATTTCTTTTTTTAATTAGATAAATATATCCATATCGAGAGTAATCATCCGTAAATATTATAAACGAGTCATAACCATCTATACTCTTCACAGAAAAGAGACCACAAATATCCATGTGAATAATTTGTAGAACTCCTGTGCTTTTTTTTTGCATCTTTCTTAATTTTTTTTATATATTTTCCTTTAATGCAATCTCGATATTGTTCTAAGTCTGAGAACTCTAGTGGAGGAAGAATATCATTCTTAACTAGTCTTTCTATTCTTCCCCTCGAAATATAGCCTAAACAATAGTGCCATAATTTCGACGACTCATCTAGAGTTCTTTTTTGTTTTCTATTTTCATTCATAGACGAGGATTCTTTTATCTCACACGCAACGTTATCATTATCGCATAAGACATTCACATCATCACGTAGTGATAGCAAATAAAACTCATTTTATAAGATGACAAAACCAATACATTCTTTATTAAACTTTATTTTACATTTGCCATTTATAAAATGACAATCATAACCATCATTATCCAAACATGAGACACTAATCAAATTCCTCTGTAGAGAGGGTACATAAAGAACATCTGTAAGTATAAGAATAAAGCTATTAGCTAGTTCTAATGAAAGATCGCCAACGGCTTCAACTTCAGCTTAGACTCCGTTTGCAACTTTAATGTATCTTTCTCTTCTTTACGTAGTCCTTGTCGAACGAAATCCTTGCAATGAATTAGCAACATGAACAGTTGCTCTAGAGTTAATCCACCAAATAGATTTCGAATATTGCACATATAAGGATTCATTTATGAAGGTAATAATATTCTCACCTTTCTTTGCCATGATCATCTTTAAATATGAGGGACAATCCTTTTTGTAGTGTCCCGTCTTCTTGCAGTGAAGACACTGATCTTTGTCCACTGCAAATTTATTCTGTTGAGACTGATGGACAGGGGTTTTTCCTTTGTTCTTTGAGGAGTAGCTATTGAAGTTCTTTCTTTTGTTATCCTTCACATAGTTGATAGAACCACCATGTGAAGCTTTAATTCTATCATCCTCTTGCACACACATTGCTATGCACTTTTCCAAGTCTCAAGACTCGAGTTGCATATTGTAGTTGACAATAAACGTTTCAAACTCTTTTGACAAAGAAGTAAAAATTAGATGGATAAGGAGTGCATCCTTGAGACTCAGATCCATTGGTTTGAGCTTCGATGCCATGTTGCTCATTCTCAGTATGTGTTCTCTAATACCACCGTTACCACCAGAGTACTTTTCATTCACAAGTTGTCTAATGACTTGTGTGGCGTATATCTTTGAAGAGCCAGTAAACTGACTCTTTATTCTTTCAATGTACTCAGTGACGGTGTCACACTCCGCGATTGAACCCACAATTGCAAGTTCAATCGTGTTTTTTATCACAGCCATACATTTCTTGTTGGTTGTGGTCTATTTTCTATGCTTAAGGTCATAGAACATCTTTAAGGGAGCAAAATCCCTCTGTCTTGTCTGCCAAGCAGCATCAGTCTCATTCTCTTTTCTCACTGGCTCCTCAGACTCAGTGAGACATGCTGTTGTCAGAACTCAGTCCCTCAGTCACGATAAACGCTAGGTCTATCTTTTTCTTCCACTCTCTATATTTATCACCTTTGAGAGTGGGAATCTCTTTGATACAACTCATTAAATTGTATCTGCCTGTAAATAAATCAAATAAAGTGAGAACATAAAATTAGTAAAATTATATATCTTATTTTCAACGTTGGTCAAAAATATGAGACACAATTTTATATTATACATTAAATCTACATCACCGTTGGACAAAAATAGAAATAATGCATAAAATGTCAATTACAAAAATTATAATACTGTTATTATCAACGTTGGTCAAAAAAAATAATAATATCATAATTATCTAAAATTTATTACTATTTTTTTAAAATTAAATTCTCTCATTGGTTCGAATTTAATAATGAAAATAATTTCTTTAAAGTACGCAGCGAAAAACAAAATTTCTTTAATTTTCAAAAGCATTTACTTTATTTTTTTTGTCAAAATTATCCCGTTGGTTCAAATTTTAACAGATTTAATTAGGTAAAAAAATTACTTAATTAATCAATTAAAATTAGCTCTGAAAAATAAATGAAAAAACTTTTCTTTTGGGCCGAATTTGAATTTCGGTCTGGTCCATTGGCCTGTTGAAATTTATGCAAGCCAACCTGAGCTTGAGCCGAAATTTCACTCTCCCTCTTGAGCCAAATCTGGCCCATTTAGCTGTCGCGCAATCTGGACCGTTGGATCGAGATCTGACGGATGCGCTAATTTTTCGAAGAGTATAAAAAGAGTGGAACTCCTTCTAACCCTAACTCTAACTCATTTCTTCTCTTTTCCCAGTTTTATTTCACGCGTTCTGGCG
>BCLG01001742.1:38419-82847 GCA_001602295.1 Zoysia matrella
TGGCGAGCACGCGCACCCGCGCTCCCTCGGTTGCTCGGCGAGTAGTGTTGACCGGCGTGCCCGGCGCCGAGCCGCCGAAGAGGAAGTTGGTTTCGAGCAGCGTGAAGATCTCGTAGCTCAGCTTGCCCAGGTCCACGTCGGCAGGCGGAGGCGGCGGGGGTGACGCCATCTGATCGAGGTCGCGGTGCGATGGCACTAGCACTCGGATGGGGCGAGGCACGCGAGCTTTCGGTGGCGGCGGTGGTGTCGCGACTGCCCAGCGCGTCGCGGTCCTCGCGGCCCCGCCTCGCCTCGGCTTATAGCACACCCGTACAGGCTCAACCACGGCTGAAAGCGGGTTTCCGGAAAGACGTGTCCTTATAGGATACTGGCGTATGGGTCGATGCGTTAAGTCAGAACTGTAGTGGAGTGCACGTGTGACCGATGGAATTGGAGCCGGGAGGAACGCTGGCTTAGCAGCCTCCCCTCAAAACAGATCAGAAATCCCGTCTCTACGGAGCTCGTCAGTCGCTAGGAAGCACTGGGTGTGGATCTGCTGACATAAAGGTGTGACTGGTTAAATGCATCAGGCTCAATCATATTCACTGTATGTAACAATTTATTGATTGATTGCTATATTCGACACCAGTTTAATACATGCAATGACTGCTTAATTGGTTGCCTATGTAAAAAGAGTGTAAAAAATAGTCACAAATTGTATCACGAAAACTAGATTTTTTATCTCCTAAACCAGACTCGCGTTCTACGAGCCAAGCTCCTGAGGAACCAGCCAGCGGCGCTGAGATGCTAACCAATCAAACTCAAACGGTGCCATTGACACTCAGCTTTGGGCTGCGAGAGCTACCAGCCCCACACGCCAGCAATTGGAGTAGACTAATAAACAAAAAAATTGACGGATAAAGATTGCTCAGGGAGCCAGGCATATAACGAGCCAACGCTAACAAGCAACAGCATCAATGAGCCAGGCCACAAGAGGAGCAAAACAAGCCATTGAACCGAATGAGAAGAATGTCGTTTGCAGAGGTGGCCGCGGCGGCTAACCCGGCATTTTTGGACGCTAATCACGTGCTCCACACTGATACTGTACCGTGCAAACACGGTAGATTAGGCCGACCACAATGGTGAGATAAGGTCGGCAACAAGCTATTAATACTTTCTACAACTCGGTAATATACATTGCACAAGTCGGCAATAGCTACAACAAGGTCCTAAGCTTGCTGTCCATAGTAAGAGTACAGGTCTGCACCCACGCAAAGATATGTTTGGCCGGCTGAGCATCGCCGATGAGCCACCGCAACCGCCGCTCTTGATGATGACGACGATGCTGATCAAGCGCCGCTCACCGTCGTCTCTTCTCGCTGATTTGAGTCACTGTCAATCAAAACTTAAAATTTCAGTGTCTCTGTCGGGAATTCGACTCCGTGTTGCATCTGTCGGGAACGTCGAGTCAATTCTGTGATCATCGAGTTCGTCGCCTAATTTGGCGCGGGTTTAGGTTGTACGATGCACTCGTGTCACCCACCCGACCGGTCTTATATGCTATTCTTACGATGTGTTAAATTATCGAAGACATCACAAAAAAAAAATTCTAAATCATTGAGTTTTCGTGTATCCTGATTGCAGTCACGACCATAGCTTAGCGACTTCTGTTGCGGATGCGTGTCTACGCGCCTTTCCTTGTGATACTCCTCTCGTCTCGCAAAAACGCGCTACCATGTATAAAGTGTCAAACATATGGTCCGATAATGGGGCCTTGATTGATCTAGTACTCTCGTCTTGTATAGACGGCTCGTTTCTTTTCCAAGAATATATACTCTCTAAACACATTTTAAATAAGACGAATAATTAAAGATATCAACAACGACGAATGAAGTATTTTTTTTTATTAGAGATTGATGCACAGTGTTCAATTCGTCTCTGCCACTAACTGATGACGAGGAATATGCGCCGTGTTTGGTAGGACGTCCCTTCTCAGGCTGCGACATATTATGGAGTCCAAGTGCGATACCAATCAAAGCGCTCTCTCTTCAACACAACACTCCATCCATTCCAAAGGCATTTCTGGTTGAGTGGACCGTGTGGGTGACGAGGCGCACCGCAAGGTCTCCCTCCTCCATCTAAAATGGGGACACCTTGTGGCAGTCTGCTTGAATGCTGGCTCTCGCTCTTCGCTTTCTGCTTGACCTTGGTCTTTCCAGTGGTTAGGACGTCATGTTCTGAGACTGCGAGAGCGGAAAGAAAGGATGTCAACCTCTCCCCTGGCTATGAAATGAGACAGCGGACAGTTGAGGAGGTACAACAGAGGAGGGAACTTTGGTCCCTACATTTTCATTACCGAAGGATCATACATGATTGTTTGCTACATGTCAGATTGAGGAGGTACAACAGAGGAGTAAAGGGGGAGAACGACGTGACCCACTGTCGACTAATTGATCATTCATGGTGAGGTAGTATGCAGGACCAAAGTTCAGCGTCTTCACGGCAACCTGCAAATAGCCGCTCACAGCTCGGAGGGAAGGAGCGGAACACCACGTCATGGCGGTTTTTCCAGAGACGTCAGTAGGAGAAGAGGATGAGGGCGTTGAAGTGGACGCCGGGAACACGCGGTGGCGGGCATGCCAGTGATGTACTGTAAACAGAAGTGACGCCGCCGGTGGAGAGAGTTGGGCCGGGAAAGCAATGAGCCGCCGCGTGGGTCCGCATCCTTCGTCGTCGGCGCCGGCGGCTTCCTCCTCTTCCACTTCCAGTGCTCCGTGCAGACGTCCAAGGTCCATCACTAGCACACCCGAAAACCCTGCACGGAGCGCCCCGCCGCCACCGCGCGACGACCATGTTCGTCGACAAAACACACCGTGATGCCGCCATGCAGGGCAGCGTTGAAGCGATCGGCCCAAGTTGGGCCTTTGACTCATCAAGAAACAGGTGACCACATATAGGTTACCGATGACAACATTGCATTTTCCAGTACCAGGCCAAGTTAGGCGTTCACTTGCTCGGTTCTGAATCAGTTCTGCCAATGAGCTACTCCATAGCCCAGGGTGCAAAGAGTACGATAGTGAAAAAAGCAGCAGCATCCGGAACACCCAAAAATAATAGGCAAGAATTAGACCTATATTATTGCCAGAACAAATTAGCAGTACTAACAACTAGAGACAGACAGACGAGATCAACACGCGAGAGAACGGGCCCTCTACTGTCACCAGTCTACAGAGCAGAGCTCTAAGCCTGTTACAGCTGAAATCTGAGAGTCCTGGATTTGGATTCTCCGCAGGGTGCAGTAATCAGCATGCCTATCACTTTTTTTTTTTTTTGTTACCTCCTGTATCATTTTTTCACCAACAAAAATTAGCTGCCTACATAGGCAAGTTTGTAGGTTAGTTGCCTATTTACATCCATCCCAGACCACCCCCCCCCCCCCCCCCCCCCCCCCCCCCCCAACCCCTGCTGCGAATGCCATGCTCTTACGACGATCTCCGCCAGCTTTTAATCCCTTTTTGAGGCAGTTTGAAGGGGCTCCAGCTTTTCCTGCGCTTTGGGCTGTCAGTGAAGACGCCCGACGCCAACGCCTGCTGAAGCCATAGCTCAAACTCGTCTTCGGGGATCATCTCGGCGTCTAGGCTGAAGGGGTACCGAGAACTGTAGGATCTCTGTGGCATCCTGTCAGCGCCAACCATGTTTACCATGAAAGTTGGACCGTGAGTGTTGGGTTTGCACTCCATTCCCTGCAAAACCAACCAAGCTAAAATGTTACTCACCAAAAGGATTTATCAGTTGCTGGTGCTTATAATTTACTAGCATTTGATGACTGCTACCCAGTTTGTTACTACCTTTCGACTCATAATTCCAAATCATAAAAAATTATTTGAGGCAGGGATTGTTCCACAAGTACCCACCAGGGAAACAGGCCAGGTATCCAGCTGCTTAGCAACTACTCCAATCCTGGCTACCACAATCTGGTTTGGTAATTGGTCAAGATGGCATATGTTTCATATGTTGTCCAAAAATATGTTCTGTTCTTTGTTAAGTATAGCTGTTATAAGAAGATTAACTTAAAATGGAACTTCAATGAACTAATGGCCCTGTTTGGCACAGCTTATTTTCAGCTTATTCAAAGAAATAAGCAGAAACTGTGCCAAACAGCAAACTTATTTTACAGCTTATTAGTTCAGCAGCTTCTCAGAATGAACTAAACAGCTTATTTTTCAGCTGCTTTTCACCAGTTGTGAAAATACGCTGTTTTTTAACAAGTTTTAGCTGTGCCAAACAGGGCCAATATGACAAAGGATGATGGCCTCCGTGATCTCCAACAAGCTAGAAACTCAGTGGTATGGCATTAGTTTCAATCTATGTCATACAACTGACGGGTGAACTGGACCTCTTTGTAAGAGGAAGACATTTGTGACATTTTCATGTAGAGGGTCCAAACAGAACCAATTTTCAGCCAAGCACAACCATCTATAACTGGAATCGCAAATGGTGTCCAATGGGCATGATACATTGAAAGTGCAGGGGGAATAAAACAATGCATATAAAAATCAGACACCAAAGCATAGATAAGAGACACTCACCTGGCAGGTAGCCCACTCAGACACGTCGAATATTTTGCTCTCCGCACAAACAAAAGCTCGTGGTATTTCCATCTGGAGTGAATAATGAATGTTTATCAAAAAAGGACTGAAGACATTGTAATATTGTAATTGGAAAAAATGCATGATAAAATTTGAGTAACTTGACAAATGCGCAGTATAATTCAGAAACTGTAGTGATTTGCCACACTTTGGCTCACGTGAGCAGATTTCCAAACTAAAGACAAGCGGACAGATCAAAGTCAAACTTCTATGAGGCTTATTACACCTAAAAAGACTGAGTGTTCTCGATCTAATGTTCATCCCAGAAAGCATAAGATTAGCTTAGTTGAAACAATAACAAGGGGCTGCTTGGTTGGTCCCCTGAGAAATGCGCCTAAGGCAGGCATTGACGCTTGTGGCTGACGATGATGCCTGAGTCAGGCTGCTTGGGGGAGGGCTCCAACCAAACAGCCCCTAAAAGAAAGAGCAAAAAATTATCCTACCTTTATTGATAGATGAGCACATGCCAAGTGCTAAACAACAAGATTAGTGAAATTTTGCTTTCATTTATATTTTCCATTTGTTTGAAACCACTCCATAAGTTAAATCACAAAAATAAAAAACCAAGACAAACTGTCCATAAGCTCTTCCACACGAACATGAAGAGACAAGTGTCACAAGAGAGACATCAAGGTACCTTCAAGGATGTTGAAAACCCATTTTCAACCCATCCATCTCCGTCCTTGGCTTGATGATATTGAGAGCAATCCTACAGCCACATAATTCCTAGTAATTAGCCCAGTGACACCTCATCAATCAACAAGTACCCTGTAAACTACATGCTGAGCTCCTAACCTTACAAAATCTAGCTTTTGCTTTGCTTCTCTTGGTGCATACCCATATATGAAAATTACCACACTTAGTGCACTGTATACGCCTGGACTCTTCAGAGAGGAACTCTACCCCGCTCTATATAAAAAGATTGCTTATCTGATAAGTTTGTACCAAAGGACTCCATCAAAGAAAACAACAGTTCCAAGATAAAGGTATCACAGTGTTCCAATACTTGACAAGTTATGTATAGAAGATAATTTAAAAATCCTTATGATCCTAAACAAGAATGCACCTGCTGAGAGACAACATGTGGCCTTGGTGCCATTTTCCGTGATTCTTCCTTCCTCAGCTGTTCGTCATAGCAGTTTTTCTTTGTGAGATCTGAGAGGACCTGTATAGAGGCATGACTAGGCGAATTAGCTTCATTGAGAGTTAGCAAGGTCAGCAAGAAGATATTTGCTATGGGACATTGAGAATAATCTATATAAAGAAAAGCAAAAGCATAAACTAATACTTTCCTCATAAGCTGACTGAAGCTTTTTGAACGATTCACAAGCCAATGGATTTCCCATATTTTTATCAGGATGCACAAGCAGGACCTAGAAAAACAAGAAAGAGATAAAGAAATAAAGAAAAAGACATGACATGAATTCTCTTGTATATACTACATAGTTAATGTATATAGCCAGCACTGTATTACCATTTTGTGATATTCTTTTTTCAGAACTTTCTGATCGATGCTTCTGTTACGCGGGATGCCCAAAACATCATAATGGGTTGAACCATCCATTATCCTCTTTATCTCATCCAATGAACTAGTATCAGATTTCACTACTTTACTAGGAGATTCCTCTTTTTGAACATGTAACAAATCTTGGGTGGGTGATGAGCAATATGGTTTTGCAGAAGACACAGTCTCAGGTTCACTGTCAGGAGCTGAAGGGAATTCGCAACTACGATAGAACTCATCCATGACTGGATCAGAATCCTTCATTTCTTCGAATGGTCTTTCTTCTGTCCTCTCCTCATATACTTGCAACAACTTATTCATAAGATCATTTGTCAAGAAAGAAAGATTGAGTGTAAGGAAAACTCCAAGCCATCCAACACGAACAGCCACAGAATAAATAGCATATGTAGTCAAAATAGGTATCACGTATCGTGCATGTTTCAAGGAGCACATACAACCTGCATTGCCACATAGGAACTTCTTATCAGATGGAAAGAGTCAAATAACCATGAGCACTAGGAAAAAAAAGGGTTATATAACGAATCTATATGATTCCAAGTAGATGAAAAAAATCAATATTCAGAGAGAACAACCTCCAGCAAGCAGAAGCACTCCTGTAATCCAAAAGTAGCCATACATCCACATTATCAAAATTCCAAACATTCCTACAATGAAAAGGCCAGGTGTACAGCCCATATAGTGAATAACTGTACCAGCAGCTCCCTGAAATATTCAGCCATGAATGAATCAGAAAAAAATATCTTCATATATCTTTATTAAAGACAATATCCTTACTTGCCTTTAAAACCTACTACCTCTTATCCAAAAAGCCAAAACACAAGTTGCTTCATAATTGGACAAGAATTAAAGCGAAGTGTGAAGTGGCCATGTTTAACCTCACTAAATGACAAACAAACATTTAATAGATGGAAGTCATAGGACATAATTTTAAATTTTATTTCAGTTCTACAGATTAAATTTATGTATCACTTATCCAGAGCAATCTAGCAGATACAGTCAGATGCTGAACTTGCAAATAAATCCTACCAGCTCAGATATAAACTCCCCTTCAATTGATCCCGCAACTGGTATTCAATACATAGACACTCAAGCTACGGTAGACAGAGCATGCAAGTACAACTAATGGTTAGGTCTACTATCAGTAAGACGCTTACTAAAGGCATGTAAAATTAACTCATCAATGACCCAATTAAAGACAAAGAGGGTTAAAAAGAACAAATGGTAGAACTATGTCAGATTAACAAAAAGACCTTACACAAATCATTTACAAATAAAGGGGTCTACAATCAATCAGAAAATGAATTTCCTTAGCATACAATTTCTACTGTAGCATAATAAATTCATGCAAGACTACCAGGCCAGGTCACACTCGTTTTTCTTCATTGCTAGATAAACTAAGCAGCAGAAAACAAGCTCAGATGCAGTGGAAAGTCATATATGTGACTCAATTATAGATAGCCAAAGGCAGCTACTACAACCATACATTGAAAAAACATTTGGTAACACCACATCAAGCCAAGCAATCCTGCCAAAGTCTAGGCCATTTAAACTTTTTCAATAGCAGATTGAACTTTAACCCTACTTTTGTAAAGAATGTAAACTCACATGCAAACCAAAGTCGGACAGCAAAAGCAGCACATGGCAAGACCTAGTTTCTGTGACACAGACCCTTATTCGGTAAAAATCCGAACTTAAGTGCTGAAGGAAACAACAAAACAAGCAGGATTAGGAGCACGAACCAGGCTTAGAAGCGCGTAGAGAGCGCACGCGGGCGAGGTCATACACACGAAGCAGCTCCAGAGGACCACGAACACCGCGGCAGGGCCCAGGCTGGCCACCGCCAGCACCCCCCTGGCGACGCAGCCGCGCCATTGCCGGAGTGCAGCGAGCGCCAGGCGCGAGGAGCTCACACAGGCCCGGGACACCGCCGGCCAGTGCCGGTCGACCAGGAAGGCGAGCCGCTCGCTGCTGCCGCACGCCGCCGTGTGCGCCCAAGCAAAGATGTGCTTCTGAGACAGCACCCACATCCACCCCTGCTTCCACAGGCCCAAATCCGCCATGGGCGACGCCTTCCACGAATTCGACCGAATCGGTCAACCCAGAGACAGCAGGACCCTCATCTCGCCAATCGAATTCAAAATAAATTCCACCACAAGACCGCTAAAACAGCTCGCTAGACACTTCTTGGCAGCGAGAAGCTGCTTCCTTCCCCCAACCCAACCCACTAGCTCCAAGAAACCAACTCCAGAACTTATCAAGAACCGGTCCCAACTACGACGAACACGGATCGAGCCTTAAAACCAACTGCGCAGCCACCTAAGCAGAATTGCCTGGGGATGGGCAGCAGGGCAGGTAACCGCCGCTTTTAAGCCAAGAAACGACGAGAAATCCCCGGGGGAAGCCTCAGAAAGGCGCCATCTTTCGCGGGGACTCCGGGCCGCCGACACCTAGGGATTCCCGGATCTCGCACCGGCGAATCGGCCCGTCGGGAAGAGCGGTGGTAAAACAGACAGACGGGAATCCGAGCTTTGGCGCCGCTTTGCTCGAGCCGCGTCGTCCTCCTTTCGCTGCTCTCGCGCTCGCTTTTCTACTGGTTTCGGCTCCGCTCGTGACAAAAGAGGGATTGGGGCCGAGGTAAAGGGGAAAAGGAGAAGACGAAGAGATCTCGCCAAAGAGCCGAACAAGTGTGTGCGCGAGAGAGGGCGAGAGAGAGCGAACAGTTACTGTTGCTACCGCTGCTGCTGCTGCTGCTGCTGTCCATGGAACGGGGAAGGCATGGTAGCTCAGGGACGGGTCCTGATGGATGGGAGCGGGTAGTGTGTGTTCCGTTCTTCAGAGAAGAGCATCTTGGCACCGGGCACGAGGATGACGGAGATGGCGACAGCGGTTGAAAATGTTGACGATTTTATTTGAATTTTAGTTTAGTACTCCGTAGTTATGAAAAAACGGTCATTTTTCTGTCAACCCTGTTTTTGGTTTGTTAAGTGGGAAAACATGGTGGCAAGATTGGGGAAAATGTGGACGATTTTATTTAAATTTTCGTTTGTACTCCGTAGTTATGAATCTTTTTTCTTAGACCTTTTAGAGGTACCTCCTTCATCTTAACTCTGAGTTAGTCCTCACAGAAGGAAAAAAAAAAAGGGTCATTTTTCTGCTCTGAATTAGAGCGTGTTTGGTTGGTTAATGAAGGTCGCCACACCAAATATTTGATATGACACACATTCTTCGACGTATTTTTTTTCTATCACAACTGTGTACCTTTGATAAAGTTAGCAAGAATGTAGGAGTATGACACTAGTATAACATCTGGCTATCAACCAAATATTAATCACCTGTCCATCCTTGGTGACCGTAAAGAAAAAAAAAATGTGAAGGTTTATAGTGGCAAATTGGGAAAACTTCTTAGAAACTGCGAGGTGCCAACTCCAATGAAGTCGAAAGCTCCTGTTTTCTTACGCCACCCCTGAACGAGCGTGTTCAGAAATGACGAGTGACAACATGTTAATGTCGAGCGCAGTTGTTCCTTCTTTCATGTATTCGTCATGTCTAATGGAAGAGGACTTTTATACAGGTAATGCATCCTGCGATTGAAGATCACATGTCTCCTCTAGATTATGTTCACTTTTTAAAAAAGTTTGATTTATTTAGATATGCGAAAAATCGTACTTCTTTCATGTGAAAATCTCTCGTACCTCCCTGTTGCACACCTGCGAATATTTCGCTTTCTTCTATGTGGACCATTCATCATAGGAGGCGCAGCCGCTCCAAGCATCTTCCTTCCTTTACCTCTGCCTGCATCCTTTCACGCAGAAAATACAGGAGAGAAAAATGCAGTTTTCCGCATGGATATCAAACACAAAAGAACAAAGCGATTCTACTACTCCAGTACTATCAAACATCGAGATGCAGAAAAGAGGGTCGTTCCTGTCGTGCCCTCGGTCGCAACAGTTTGGTACTGTACTAGTACCAAAACGGTTGGGACGTGTTGGTTGCAAGATAGCAATGGTATTGCTCCGTACTGCATGTATAGATGAGGGAGGTGAACCACCAAAGCTGAAAGGTTTCAAATTTGTCTTCACACAACCGAACGTTTGCGTTCCAAATGCCCTCAAAATTTCTGCTTTGGCTTGTAATCCTGCAATGTGTAGAACATTCTAAGAGTACATGTTTAGGCTCTGTTTCAAACACAAGAATTTCGCAGAAATTTCACAGAAAAAACGGAGTAATTAAAAAAATTACTCCGTTTCAAGCGGGGCCTTAATCAATAATCAGTGAATTAAGCCTTTTTTGAAATAGAGGAAGATTTTCTATTTCATATGTTTTAACTGTAAAATTGAATTAATTTATATGAAATTAGTATGTAGTTTCTGTGAAAATGGTACATTCAAAAAGAGCCCTGATGATTACGCAAGGTGAAAATCGATCACATCACATGCCACGCACGTGCCTGATTATTGGGGCAGGTGCTGTTCCAAATTTTTTTATGGAGGGCTGCGTGGTAAAGAGTAAAGCGGCGTTGCAATTGCATCTCCTCCTATAGTTGACCTGTGTGACGGCCAAGAAGCGTCTGCATGACCCCAAACAAGATCTTGGTTTTTCCTCACTCTCTTTTCTTTATCTTCGTTACTTGCGCGTTTGATTCACTCGTAGGTGCCACAACTTAGTTTGACCATTTTATATTTACAGATCAGAATCCGAGTGACATCAGATGGCAACACAGATGCTGTTTGATTTTTTATTTGGATCTTGACTTGGCATTTGAAAACTGCATTTGGATTTTGTAGGTTTAATTTCTATGACTAAGTGTAGTGTCCAGACTAGTCCACCAACTTAGCATAATGTAAATGTAAATATTTTCAACCTTCACTTGGTTTTCGAAATTCAGTTGTCGTTCTATATGTGTGTGTGTGTGTGTCTCTCTCTCTCTATATATATATATATATTCTCAAGAAAAGGGAGACAAAGTCAGAGATGAAATACTCGCATTGAACTCCAAATCTTAGATCTTTTTCTTGACTGACTCGGTGCTTGCTTGCTGTTACACGAGACGATGACTGACTGAAACAACATCACCCTCAGTCACATTTCCTTTCTATGATCCATAAGTACTAAACTTTTAGGCACATTACGATCCCCACGAGCTGCCAGTCAGGACGTTTCACAAGTATGATAATCTTGCAATTAACATCGCCCTCCTAATTGCACGCTCCCAACGACACAAACTGCGATTAAAATAAGAAACGGTAATGTGACTGCATCCGGCAACTGATCAGACAGAGGACATCACGCCATTGACGGAATCATGCATGTCATGCGTGCGACAGGAGGATTGCAAATTGGTGGACAAACAAACCGGAACGACCCGGTTCCATCGACAACGACGGGTAGACGAAAAGGGCAGCTCGTCATGTTGCCTGCTCCATCACCAGTTTCTAGATGCAGTCAAGGAGCTGGCTGATCGAAGGCAGTAGATGATGAATATCACCAATTGTTAAGCTCAGCAGTCACCAGACTATGATGCTAGAGAAGAAAAGGAGGAGATGGCATCCTGACTCCGACATGCCTTCTGAGCAATCCTTGCCGGTCACGTCTCAAAGATTTTTCAGATTTTTGCAGCAGTATGGAGTAACATCTGATGTTTTTAAGCACGGAACCCAAGATACTGTGAACATATCATCAGCAAATGAAGCTTGTAGGAGCATCATACTATGAACATATCATCAGTATGGAGTAATATTATGAAACACAGGGTAATCCTACAGAATCATTGTCAGTTCCTTCTTTCCTGTGATCTCTATTGTTTACATGAAGTTTCTGGGTCACGATCGATCTTTCAAAAAAATAAAAAAGTTTCTATGTCGCAAAGAATGACGATCAATCTAGCTAAAGACTCCTTAAAAAAAGAGAAATAAAAAGATGGATCCAAAGGGCGACAAGGAAGAAACAACATTACAAAAATAATGGCCTGGCCGGGTCACGGCACCAATAATCAAGCACACAAGGTGTGGCGTGTGGAGGGGTGGAATAATTCTGAAGCATCACCTTAAGTCACAATCATAGCCCAACACCATACGGCAAAGTGGCTGAATACATACAATTTTTTGCGTGCTAAGTTTAACTGATATATACATGCATGCATGGCTTTTGTCTTGCCGTAGAGCTTCTTCCTTGGGCAGTTGGACGACTGATCATCCCTGGATTGACAAGAATACTACTGGCATCTCGCATGCGTGAAGGATATAACATGATTGACCCGCACTATAATATTAGCACCACCAGCAGGAGTCTTAGCTCGCAAGGGATAAGCTACCTGTGCCAAGGGACAGTTTGAGTTGTTCGCTTCTTGCTGAAGCCAGCTTCTCGGATTTGTCGAGCTGGATTTCCACATGGGAAGGGCCTGGCGAGCAAAGATAGAAATAGGAGGCTTTTTAATAGTAAAATTTACTAAAAGAAATTACAAGTAGGTTTACCAGATACATGAAAGCGTCGCAGAACAAACCAAATGATGCACCAGTGCTGATTGGGCTCCAAGGCCGAATGGGCTCTAGTAGCGGTACCTCACGGGAGCACAGATCTGCAGGTCCATCCCTGAAGTCGCTCCAGAGAGTCCAGATCTACTGCACACATCAGAGTTTGAGATGCAGAACATCGTCTGCAGCAAACAGCTGACCTACATGAACGTACACATACGCTTGCAGACCGATCAAAGCACTTGATATACTGACCCAACAACAATTTAGCGGGTCATAGTCAGCCACATGCAAACAGAAAATGAAACTCAGCAAAATATCTCACCCAACACACATGCATCAAGCAGTGCAACATGTCAACACCATAAACCAAACCACGGTCCATCACACACATAGGTCACACGGATAGACGCGCACTAACACACCAGCAACGTTTGCTCCACATTACACAGAAATACAACAGACAATACCATCGAAAGTCTTGGTCATAACAGCACTCGCAGGCGCAAGCAAACTAATTTCAACAGGCACCATCTGATAATGACGGTGAAGAGGTCTTTGAAACAAACACGATAGCCAGCAGCAGAAGTGAACAGAAACAGCTGGTGGCCGCTGAGGAAGCCCGGTCTTCAGATGAAGGTCCAGTTGACCAGCATGAGGGCGAGGCAGTGCGGCGCACCATCGTCGCCCAGAACCTTCCACGCCACCGCCTGCTCGTACGACGCCTGCCGCCCCATGCTTGACTTGCACACCCCGCGAGGGAGGGATGCGAAGCCCTGCAGGTACAAAGAAGAAGCGCAAAGGATTCAGTCAGTGCCAATCATAGCACCAGTCAAAGTATAGCAATATAGATGAAGGCTGGTCGTCATCACCTTGTTCATGATATTGGGGAGCTCTAGGAACAGAGCTTTCTGGCCCTTGTCACCGAGGACTGTCTCTAGCGGCATATCCTGGATGTTGATCAGCGTGGTCTCCAAGATGTCCAGCCCAGCGCTATTGGCGAACATGAGCATAGGAGAAGCCTGCACAGCAGTCCACAAGCACAATGTTAGATTACAGAGCAGCTGATTTGTGGATAGATTACAGAAAGGTGGAGTGACAAAAGCGAGAGAACAAGGCGCTAACCTTCAGAGAACAGCAGAGTACCGCATCACTGTGCTTCCAGAGGAGCTCCAAGGGAGATTCCGTGCCTTTGTTGTCTGACCAGCGGATCTCTGTTCCAGTATGAACCCTGAAATTATGAAACCATCAACTACTTCTGAAACATCAATTGCTGACATAGATTCCAGGATATGAGCAATCAATGAACAGAACATAAGAATCCTAGCACACAGGAAACAAGAAATACTAAAGATGAGAAGAATTTTTGTTTTACCTATAGCTCCTGCTAATCCACCTGGCAAGCGTTTGTGCCTCAGGAGAGCCTGGTGGATGCTTCATTTCCATCTGTAAGCCGATGCGGGAAGGAGATATCGCCATGGCAACCCTCTGAACAGAAGCCATCACGGCCCTGATATACTGCCTGGCCATTGCTGCCACACTTTCACGGAGGTGGTTTTCAAATGAGAACTGGAAGGCAATAGTCAGCACTGATCGCACATTGCCCACACTGGGGGTGCCTTTCGATGCATGCAAAGCTCCACCTGCTCCAACCTCAAGGGAAGATGCAAGATCGAGGGTGTGTGTGGCTGATGGTGCATCCTGCAATTGGCACTTATGATGAATAAACGGTGTAAAATCAGCACCATACCAATCCAGGGATAACTCATACAGAACATATATACTAACCGCTTTCCCATCCAGTGGTAGCACACGGAAGCCTGATGGTAGTAGTGGTGCGTCATCAGTAAATGATCCATCAATAGGTGCAAAAACAAGCTGTGCACATGCACCCGGAGCACTCTCATCAACTCCACTGCAAAGCTGCAGTAACAGATAGGCCACCATCATCAGGAGATTCAACCATGAATCCTAATGCATGAAACAGAATTAAAGAGGAAGAAACACGTACTTGCAGCAGCAGCATGTCCCGAGGTAGAACATCATCATGACCAAAGCCATTTCCTTCGAGCTTAACAATCTCCAGGGACTATATTTCAGAAGTGACAAGTCAGTGAGAATTCATTTGTCGCACTTGAAACAGCTGAAAGGCCTAAATTAACTACCTCTTCGTGGTCTATAGTTTCTGCAAGGGGTACAGTAGCCTGACCACAAATAAACCCACCACCCCTTAAACCTGGAATGGTATATTGGCTGGTTCGCAAAGAGGAAGCAGAATAAGCATCAACGCCCGGATCTGCCCATTGAGAACGATGCTCCCTCAAAAATCGCACAAGTAGAGCAGGTGGCACATTCTACAGCATGCAAAGTAGAGTAGAGCAAGGTTATCAAGAGAATGGTTCAGATATCACAGCAATGAACTAAAAAGGAACTGGACACCTACCTGAATTAGCATCGATGCTTTAGCACACACGATGCCACCCCCGATAGCAGAGAAGAATGGGGAGGTGCTGACACAGAATCCATCAAGTTTGCTTGGACATGACTTTACTGATATTGTAATATCCTCAGATCCTTCACTGCTCAACAAAGACCAGCCATCATCTGAAAAGCCACTCACGGCATCGTTGAAGCCTCTGCAAAAATTGGTTTCAGATTTAAGGGGTATAGTAGGCTAAACCAAAGAGCCATGGATTCCTTAAAAGACAGGGACAAAATGGTCATGAGAGCGCAAGGACATTTGATAGTTTACAGACCTGCTAAGCCTTTGACAGATAGTTCTGAGAACAGCTGGCTGGAGCCTGGCACTGTACAGGATTTCAACACTTGATTCAAGGGCAAGTTGCCTAATGTGTCGCATTGCCTGTACATAAATCAGCAGATAACAACAGAAATTCTGTAAAATTATGAATCTGAAGCACTAAAAACTCTCATTTAAGTATTTATCAACAACAAAAATATAACAGAGACACATACTGCAACAGTCATCTTCTGTGCCAGGATCTTTGGAGATTCGTAGAGGGGTCTAAGGACCTCAGGAACACTCCAAGCCTACGGTAAAAAAGGTAGCGACATAAAATAGGTTAAACATCTATTCTAACAAACAAAATGCACATTTTGCAAAACTACTCAAATGAACGATCATCAAGACAGAAGCATTTTTGCTACTTACATTCAAATCAACATGATCAACAATGTAAATCATGGAGCCACCTCCCTCGCATGGTCGAATCAGATAACCACTAGGGAACAACTCAGCTCGGGTAAAGTTCGGACTGTTAGGTCCACAAGGACCTCCAGTAGATTTAGTCAACGACCTTTCACAGATCTATAGGATAAGATAGCACAACATTGTAATCACTGCTGCAGGTAATTAGAAATATAATGTGTAAAAAGTGGCAGTCAAGCAACATTCAGCATAATGATACTTGCTATGGTGAAGACTGAAGAGGAACAATTATATAGCGCCACAATGAAAAGTCATGCTGATAAGTTCAACAAAGACAGATTGAGCCTAGCCACTAAAAACAAGATCAATAAAATTGACCCCACGCAAATCAGGGACAAAAGCAATACCACAAGACTGCCATCGTCAAGGCCACTGGTGTAACGGATTGTCCAAAAGTCACGTGGTTCTGCCAGAGTTGTTGGTGCATAAGTCTACAAATTAAAATAAAATTATCATAATTAACTAAAGCATAGTAACTAGTGCAAAAAAACAAAAGCAAATCAAAAACTTAAATTTCTGAGAAAATATATACCTGCATGTAGATTAGCTCAATCGTTCCACCATTCCCCGTAGGGATAACATGCAGGATATCAACACGCCGGCAATCACGGTACCATGATGCACGATCCTTTAGGATCTCAGCAACCTAAAAGGAAAACCATTAGGGTCAGTTTGTATCTACATGAGGAAAGAGCAATCTTAACAAGAAAAAGCATACCTTTGCGGGCTCAAGGCTCACAAGGCCGCAAGCTCGTGCTGCTACGCCGCTACAGTTGTGCGAAACAGCGATGATTCCAGTGGAATCCGGACCAGGCTGTGATTAGTATCAACTTTGAAACGGTTAGGAATATAAACAAGATGCATTACAGTATTGTACATTATTGTAATTATAAGTAGGAAGTACATTACCTTCATCCCAACCATTTGCACCCAGTTGACAGCAGTTCCAGTCGCCTTGGACATGAACTCTGTCAGGGTCTCCTCAGCAATGGCGAGTAGCCTGCACAAAAGCGAAACAATTTAACCAAACCGCCACAAATCATGCAAATAAAAAGAACAGAGAAAGTTTTTCCAGTTACCCTGCTGGGTTGTTCGCATCCCTTTGCAGAGGATGCAGAACAGGTTGGTTTTGCTGTAGGTGGTGCTGACCACTTGTCACCACAGACTCACAGCTTGTGTCTGTAATGGCTGCAGAAGCCTGCAAAAGTTACAAGAACATATTAAAAAAAGAAAAAAAAAACAAAAGATTGCAGAAGTAGCAAATAGCATCGAAAATGTAGGTACATAAGCAAGTAACACTGACGTGGACAGCTGCATCACGAATGAATGCAGTAAGATGCACATCGTCAAACCATTTCTACTAACTACTACCTTGGCCACATGATACAGAAAAGAGACAGGAAGCTCACCTTGTGGAGTTGATTCCTCATACAGCCGTTGTCATCGACAAGACGGGACACCTGCTTCTGCAGCCGGTCATTCTCCTCCATCAACAACTTATTCATCGCGCTTAGTTTCCGGTTAACAGTTTGCAGGCGGGATGACTCCTTGCGCTGCTTCTCCCGGCACCTACCAGCATCAAGAAGGCAGTGTTCAGTACTTCAGTACAAAAACAAGTAAACAATTATGCTACTAGTGGCTTCTAACCCACAGGATTTCGTTTTAGTTATTGATTGGCACAAAGCAAATAAACAAAAAAGGTAGTGATGCAAAAGCATTTCAGATATATTCTCTAATAGCTACTCAGTATGAAAGGGGGTCATTATGCAGCAAGGCAGGAAAAGGTGCAGCAAATGAGACAAACATCTACTCTGTAGTAACCGAAATATGTGAATCATTGCCTAATTGAAAGTGATGTGTGTGTCTGCATCAACAAAGTCAGGTCAAAAGTATTACAACTTTTGTTTAAAAGACGTTTTTATTCTCATTCCTCCACAGTGGCACCGCCACGAAGAAATCTATTGACCCAAACTTGTTCATTTTGGGGCCTGAAAAAAAAGAACAGCACCACTGTCTATTGAGGTGGAAATGATGGACCTCACGTAAGAGTGCAAACAAAGGTAACAAAGAATTTCATATCAATCATTGGTAAAACAAAAGGCATCACATTTGAAAGAACACATAGGCCAAATATCTTCATGTAAACCTAACAAACTGTGTAATCCATAGAGGATCAAGATTATTTGGCAGTTATATGACCATAAAATACACAGTCAAACACTCGCAGAACGCTTTGTTTCTGTATACAACCCCACAAGCCACAAACAGCAAAAAAGATGTAGTAGTATGAAAGAACTGTAGATACAGAAACTCTGATTAATCCTATCTCGGAATCAAATCCAAGGACATTTGACTGCAACAAGTGCAGATTTGAGTCGTCCATTTCCACAAACTTGTGTAGAACGGCGAAGGACACAACTGCGTAACCATAACTTCACAGCAAAAGAACCTGGAAATCACTTTTAAAACCTACCGAAACCAAGCATTTGTCGTAACCCAACACTACAAATCTCCAAAAATAGCCAAAGCGGGAAACTTCAGCAACAACCGACGCCCATTTCCATAAAACAAGAATAGAAACACCAAAAATGGATCCGAAAACAAATCATTCACAGTCACAGCAAACTCGCATAAAATTTCCCCTTCCTGGACAAGAAATTAAGAGCAAGAAGAAAAAGGACACCTAATCTACCACATCCCCAGCACCCAGCGGAACAATCTCCTCAAACGCACAAGAATCTACTCCAACAAGCCCATCCGGAAAAAGGGGACCTCCTTTCCCACATTCCGCTCAGAAACCCTCGAACCGGCAGCACAGATCGTTTTTTTGGTGTGGGGAGGGGGGGGGGGGGGGGGAGCAACTGACTGACCTGCGGTTCTGGAACCAGACCTTGATCTGCTTGGGCTCGATGTTGCTGAGGATGGGGCAGTCCCTGATGAGCTGCTGCCGGCGCAGCGAGGTGGGCTTGGGGCACTCGTGGTACACGCGCTCCAGCGCCTCCACCTGCTCCGGCGTGTACCGCACGTACTTGCCCGTGTCCACATGCGGCGCCGAGGCCGGAGAGAGCCGCCGCTCCCTGCTAGCCACCGCCGCCATCGCTGCTGCCGCCGCCGTCGCACGGGACCGAGGAAGACGAGGGGACGGAGCTACCGGATGCGGGCCTGCGCGTCGCCGCGAGCGCCTCGGGTTGCCATGGCTTTGGTGGGTTCACTCTGGTGGTGGCCGTGTGCTGAGGAACAGGGGACGAGGGGAGAAGGCTGGGCGCTGGGCTCCTGGCTGGCTTTAATACTTGCACAGTTCCACTTCACTGTCCAGCGGCGAATGAGTCGTCCCGTTAATGTGGTTTCTGCGCACTTCACACTCCCCTTTGAATTGAATAAAAATCGAGGTGTAAATAGTGATATTTTTGCTTTTGCGTTTTGATGAAATTCCTTAGTACGTAATATCTGAACTTTCCATTGAGCCCTTTTCAATTTCTAATAGAAGTAGCGAGACTGGAAACGAAAATATAGTGGAATTCTGTCTTTTGCTGACATTATACTACTTAGTATTACTGTAAGTCCAAAACTTGAACTGTGTGTCCACATTGAAGAAAACAGTTTTAAACAGAGGTGCACTGTCCAAAAACACAACTTTGGTAGAGCTCGCCGCGCGAGCGACAGCTTTTAAGCAGCGATAGTGAAGTACTAGTATAAAGTTTTCCCAAAGCCAGATTCTTTCGCCGTCAAGTATATTATTCTTAACATTATAGGACTACTCCTAGCTTTTTAAAAATCTGTGAACGTTTGTATGGTTTCAGAAAAGGAGCATGGTTGTATTCTTTAGTATTTCTTTCCAACATTTGGGTCCTTTCCATGAACAAAAACACGTCTGATCGAGCATACGGTACTGCTGTATGCAATATAGTCTCAAGAACAAAATTTTATTTTGAAATGCAGTCTCAACTGCTGGAACAGTATTTGCCTTTTTTGTGCAGCTCTGTCTATAAAACACGACGATGGTCACGAGATCGATCGATGGAACGCAACGATGAGCGCTTGGTCCGCAGACGATCCGGGTGGGCATCAGCCGGAGCCGTACCCGGCGAGCGTTGACCGGTCGCCGGCCGTCCGATCGGAGAGCACGGTGAGCCGGTGTGCGGGCCCTCGAGAGACTCAGAGAGAGAGAGAGATGCCTGCAGGGCAGCGCTAAAATAAAGCCGGCACCTTTACGACGCGATTCGTCCTCGCAACGGCAGATCGGCTTTGCGAGGACGACGACGCCAGCCGTACGACCCCTCTCTTGTCTTCTTCTATCGACGGTTCCTACACCTCCGTTATTCTCTCTTCATCCGTCGCGTTGGCCGCCTGACCGGTGCTAAGGGCCGCGTGCAGAGGCGCCGGGGTTTCCGGCAGCGCGGCCGGCGGCCGGTCGGGCGGCGACGACACGGCGGCCGCCGCCGCTGCGGTGCCTACGGAGTGTGGGATGCCGCTACAGATGTTGCGCAAGAGGTGACAGGACGGGAGAATCGTGGTCGTACTGCACTGTATTTGCGCGCATGCGTCGATGTGACATCGAACTGCGGCGAGAGCATATGCCCTGCTGCCGCTGTTGTGCTGCAGCGCGTTATCCCCTGCAAGCTGCCAAGCTTTCGGTCTCAGCGGCGGTGGCCAGCGCATGCATACGGCTACGAGCACGGTGTGCCATGGAAGAGGTGTCGGGCGAAACCAGAGCGAGAGAGAGATGTACTAGTAGTATAGAGAGAGAGAGAGAGAGAGAGAGCGCTGCTGCGAAGATCAGGGGATTGAATAGGCCCTCTGCTCGGTGAGCAGTGAGTTTGACCTTGCTCGGCGTGGCATTTACAGCTCGCAGCGGCGCGGCACCAACCGACGCACTCGAAAGCTACTGTACTTGCTAGTAATTGCCTTCGTGCGTGAGGCGGCTCGCTACAGTGCAAATCTTGTACCCGTCACCCAAATTCTCCCGTGCATCTTGCACCAGCATCTCAGAAAATTGGAGGAGGAAATTTTGGCGGTCAAGTGCAATAGATCTGATGGTTATGTTCCAGCGTACAGAGGTATCCTTTTAAAACTTGAATGCAAGTAATTATTTTTGTTTCTTTTGATCTCAAATTTCAAATTCATTAAATTGAGATCAAATTGTAAATTTGTACAAATATGTCTTTCTAAGTTTTTTTTTGGAACAATTCAAATTTCAATTTTTGAGCTTGAATTCAAATTTAAATTCCGAATTTGAAACTGCAAATTTCTAATTTGGAATTCTAAAAATTGAAATTTGAATTGTTCCAAAAAAATATATGCGAAACAATTCTTATTCGAAATTCGGTATCAAAAGAAACAAAAATAATGTAGCTTAAATTTGAAATTTGAATTTGACTTTAAGGTTAAAATTGGAATTTGAATTGTTTCAAAAAAAATGTATGTGAAAACAATCTCAAATATGTTTAATCCATATCTTTCCAAGTATTTTTCAGCAATAATTATTCCACATGCATTTTTGAATCATTTTAGATTTCAAATTTGAAATATGTGGAGTACTTTTGAACAACATTGCTGCTCCGTATGTTAACATGGGTGGAGGGCACAAGTTCTGGCGCTGTAGATGGGCACATCACGTACGCGCCTGAGTATAAAATCCGCTTATCCGACGCACCCTGCTGCTTCTGCTCCGCGTGCTCTGGCTCTGCGGCGAACCGTGCCATGGAGGCTCAGCTGCCGGATGCGTGTGTCCAAGCCATGCACGGACCCGTCAGCTTCTGCGTGCTGGAGACCGGCGGTCGGAGGAGGAGGTGAAGGAGGCAGGGATGTGATCTGCCTGCATGCAAAAGCCTCTGCTGTCGTGTCGGACGTTTCATCCTCTTTGCCGCGGGGGGGGGGCGGGCGGCGGGGAGCGCCGTTTTCGGCCCTAGCATGTTCCACGGTAGGACGTGCTCTCACTGTCACTCCATCAATCGAGGCATGAGGTGCGTGTCACCTCAGTTTTTGTCTTTTTGGTGGTGCAGTTTTGTGCAATAGAAATGAAAGAGGTGGAGAAAAAAACGCAGCCCTTTTCAGCGACCCTAATGGGTGTCATTAGTGGGGGGGGCTTCTTGGGATATGTTAGTTTAGTTTCGGATCACAACATTGTTTTCACATCCATCGCAACTAGGAGCAAGTGCTAATTGAAATACTCCTAATTTTGGAATACCTTTTTCACCAATAAGGAAAAGCGCACGGTCTCAAGATTTTCACCTTAGATCATCTGTATGTATACTGATTTGCACTTACACCGGCAGGTGGCCAGCCGGTGATTGCGAAAGCTGATGGATGCACATTCAAGGCCCTGACGCAGCGACTGACGAACTGGCGATTGTTCACGGACGGACGGAGGCGGTTCAAAGTGCCTTGTGCTGGGTTCGAAATGGCAAAGCTTGCCCTCTGCCGCCCGAGTGACAGAGTGCACGTTCAATTGCTTTGTTACTGCCGCGTGCTGCACACTGTGCATTGATTTCTCATCGTTTTTCATCACCCTGCCCTTCTGATGGTGCTGCTGTCCAACCACGTATGGATTCACGATCAAGTAGGAGTACAAAAAAAAGAATGAACTGCTACTAGTGATGCACGCCTTTGACTTCAGTTGAAACTGCTTAGGGTCCGTTTGGAAGCACGAAACGTTTCAGTTTCCAGCATGAATCGGTTGAAACGGTTTCAAAAGGCAAAAGAATGAAACGTTTCTCTACCGAATCCAGCTGAAACGATTCTTGTTTTGTACTATCAGATTGAAACGGCAAAAACCCAGTTTCACACAGATTCGTTTCTCTCATTACCCCCCCCCCCCCTTGCCCCTCCCTCTGTTCTTTTTGAATCGGATATAATATTTGGGAGTTCAAGAAAGTTTCTAAAATTTTCTAAAACTAATTTTTCAAATGGTTAATCTTTGGGAATTCTATTCTTTTTGAACGGGTATAGTATTTGGGAATTCAAGAAAGTTTCTAAAATTTTCTAAAGCTAATTTTTCAAATGGTTAATCTTTGGGAATTCAAAGAAATTCTCTCGAGTTCTTAAAGTTTTTCAAAGTTGTTCTGATAAGTTCGTGTCATCGAGCTCTTTGTGAAGGTGCCCTTCGAATTATTTCTAAAGTTGTTTCGTTAGTTTCCAAAGTTTTCTAAATTTGTTGTAGTATTTTTAATATTAACACAATAAAGGTATAATGGTCGTTTCAATTATTCTCTTTTGCTTTACTGAATCCGAATCACTAAAATTTGTCAAACATTTTTTAAAGTAATTCTATTTTTGACTAGAAACGTTTCTAAACTAAAACTGAAACACGTTTTTGATTCTTAAAAAATCGATTTATAAACCGTTCAAAATCGACTGGTTTTTATGATTTTCGACAAAATCAATCCGATCGGATTTAAGCAGGTGATCAGTTTATCTAGCACTGTAGAAACCGACGAGCTAACCGACAAGTTTTTTTGCCACCGTCGAAAATCGATTTGGGTTCGGTTTCTAAAACCCTGCCTATGACAGCATCATGCAGCTGTGCAGAGACCAGTGCAATGTCAATCATCATGCAAATCAATGAATGATATACACTTCACACAGATGCCAACACATCATGCCAGGAAGCCAGCAGACATGCTCCAAAACCAAGCATGCTTTACATTGAACACCCCGTCCCCCCACCCCCCCCAAAAAAAAAAAACTGGAAACATCCCATCATCCGGCCGGTTTGTATCATGTCAGAGGAAACAGAAATAGCTCCAGATGAAGCAATCACTTGATCCATAAATTACCAAGGTTTACTGTCATCAACATACACATACCCACCGCTTATTCACCCCAACACAAATGATTGTGAAGGGCAGCAGCTAGGTACCTCTACTCAGAACATGCGAGCAATGGGCTGATATGTACAAGAGTTTCTGAAGAACAGACACCAACCAACTCATTGTCAAAAGAAGCAAATAAACTGAGAAGCGAAAACCAAGACTGCAAAACCTGTCAACTCATCTATGTTTTCTATTTGGGACATATCCTACAACATCCTGTGACACCATTTTCTGTTGCCCCCTAGCACTTCTGTACAAAATCGTTCAATGCCTAGCTTCAGGAGCTTGGCCCTCTCTCTGATGGACAGTTTTTGAAAACTCATTCGTGATTATCTGCATGATTAGCTGAAGTTGCTCCGTTAGGAGACGTCGGGCTTGAAGGTCGGCCACTGTTGCGGGGCACAACTCTGTTCTGCTTTTCTTTGTGACTGGAATCGGAGTTCTCTTCCTTGTCCTCTGACTTTGAATTCAGAAAACGGCCTCCAGCACCCCTTGCTCTTTTCAAGGCATGCTGATGACGGGACTCGTGGAGATACGGCTGCACAACAAAGACGCGAGTTAGTAACACTTGCAAATAAATTGTTATGAGATCATCTTTTTCACGTTCTTCACTCCTTTTTTTTTTTGTGAAGGAAAATGCATGAACAAATTCAATTTGTTCCAGCTTAAAACTAAGTAACTAACTTTCAGATGAAAAAAAGCAGCAATTCAGCCAATGTGGGGGCAGGTCGATCTTCAAGTGGAAGTAGAGAGTAGATTGGACAATTCGCTTCACTGTTTGCTCTAGCATCATGTACAGAAATAGCCAATCAAAAATGCCAAGTCATATGACACTGCAGAAGGTGGTTTACAAGACTTAACCTTGCGGCCCTTGATAAGCTTCCTTTCAGATTCAGCTTTAGCCCGAGACTGACGACGCCTTAATATTGCGTTGTATTGCTTTGCATTTACATATACAGGCTCTTCAATTGCATCAGTAGGCAATGGTAAACCAGCTGGAGGCATTCCGACCAACGGTGGATGCATCTAAAAACCAAACAAAATTTGTTAACTCCAACAGAGCAGTTTATACAAAGAATGGTAATTGCATGGAATTACCAATTTCTAACTGTGAATTGATAGCCCACACTATCAGCAGCTACACAGTTCCGAAATTATCAAATTGAAACTAGCATACTAGCAGCAGCTACACAGTGCTCTGTTAAGTCTGTTTCTGGCTATGGAGGGTGGTTGGCCATCCCAGCAACATTAGGTATCGGCCTACATTTGGAGAGAAGTTCATTGGGCTACAGTGATATGATAAGATACAAGAAAATTTCCATCTATACCATCACTATGACATGTAGGACCAGACCCCACATGTCATTGACTAACCTAATGGTATAGATGAAAACTCCACCCAAAATGATTGTATCGATGCAAATAGCCCGAAGATATTATGTTAAGAGCATACCATTGGTAGTCCACCATATGCTGCATAAAGGCTTCCATAATATGGGTCAACATTTGGGTATGCAAATTGACCCTGCGAACACAATATATGAAATTAGCTTGACACAAGACGCAATATAATCATCAGAATTTTACATGAATGTTGATATAATTTTGTTACAAGAAAGCACTTTAGACAAAAAAAGAAAAGAAAAACAAAAAAAAAATAGTTTTCCAGTGAAGGCCAAAGAAACTGCTCAGAAGACAGGATCCATAATAAGGATTATTCAGCTAAAAACCAATGGCAATATTCAGGATAAAGAAAAGAATGTACCAGCAAAAAATATGCGAGCTAAGTAACAAATTTCTTAGGAAATATTGCAAACATATATTAGCAAGCATCTGGTACCATACAGGAATGTGATGATTACAATGCATTGCATTTAGTGACGACAGTATGAGAAGGCAGATTTAAGATGGCATGTAACTTATCTGCTTATCATTAAATAGCTGGAAATAAAACAAGAATATTTCAGATATATCTTCCACACAGTTAAATGACTTAGCTTGTTCTCACCACTTTATACAAATTTTACTTTCGAGTTTTTGGAGCAGAAAAGGTGTTTCAGCACCCTAAACAGTCTATCTTACACATCTCATAGTGACCAATCCTCAAATTTTCATAATTTAATAGAAACGATTGCAGATTGACATTGAAATCTATTCGCGCTAAAATTTAACAATAAGTAAAAATAATAAGAAGCATACCATTGCGTGCCCCATGTCAGGAGGGGCATAGGTTGCCACGTAATCTGGTGGGGGTGTGCCCACCATTGTTTGACTGCCTGAACTAGTAGCTGAGGCCTCTCGTTGGTCCTCAGGTTCAGCTTCCTTCTGCTTATTTTGATGCTGATCCTCAGCTCTGTGGTCACCTGCCCAGGGAAGAACAAAAAAAAAAGATGATAAATACACATTTACTTTGAAGCCCTTATTTGCTTTTTTGAAAGCATAACCCTAGTGTTACATTTAACCAACATTAATATAGCACGGAGCATACCTGAAACACTCTCGACCACGGAAGTCATGATTAGTTATCCCTCAAGTGCCCGAACCACAAATCAGGATCACACACGGAGCAAATACAGACTTAACAATAGCAGTTCATATGCTTCAAGCACATCTCTAGCACTTTGTGGATGAAGCTGACTAGAATTTTCCTTAAAACAAGCACAACAAAATTTTGTTAGCGCTTGGAGATGAAACACAAAAAAACTTTGCTGAAACCAAATGCAACACACATCTCCGGTGATCAAAAGATAAATTGAAACGAAAATATATCAAGCATTTACGAATACCACACTGGAAAACTAAAATCTAGAGGGGTAGCAAAAGGATGGAGAATCCGTGTGTACAACTCGTCATGAAAAACACCAAGAACCTTTTCTGTGACTCAAAAGCTGGTGAACTGCACTAACGTGGCTCTGCCATATCCACGGTTGTGATTTGTGAACCTAGGAATCGGATTTTCGCTCAATTCTTCCCGAATCTACCTGAAACTGAAACTATTGAGTCCCAAACAGGCTGCAATTTTCCGGTTGACTGGCAAACCGCTGGAATTGGCGAACAGAGGGAGCTCCCGGTGACAGGTCGTTGAACATAATGCACAAACAATTGTTCCGGGGAGAAAAACCGTGGCTTGATAAGAAAAACCTGCTCGATGGACTAGCAGCACCTAATCGAATTATGCGTCGACGGGCGCATGCAAGCGTGGGCTAGACTGGATGATTGGGACGGTACTGCTCTACTGTGAGGGGCGCCACACCGGCGACGAATTCGGAGCCAGCCCGGCAGGAGAGGAGGCGCTCAACCGCGCGCAGAAGCGCCACTCACGAAACAGGGGAGGGAGGGAGGGAACCCGTCGGGGCGAGCGAGAATTTGAGATTACTCACCAGCGCAGGAGGAGGAAGAAGGGGAGGGTCCGGTCCAATCAAATCCGCGCGAGGGGTGGACGTCCACCGGCGCCTGAACGGGCTGCGGCGGGCGAGGGTGAAACGGACACGGCGGCGGCGGGAGAGTCGGCGCGGCGAGCGAGGTGACGGAGGTGTGAGGTGCAGAGGGAGTTTGGACCTCAGATTCAGAGTCGGCTCGGGTGACCCCTGCCTGCCTGGTGGGGCTCCTCTTCAACGTGAGACCAGCAGCCACACACACCCCACGCCCACGACAGTTACATGTTAGTATTAATTGTTATTATATTCTGACCATATATTCTTTCCTTTTTTTTTATTACTGTGCGGTAAATATTTCTTACCACATAGTTTATTTATTTATTAACCACGTGCATTTACCCGTTCTTAGCCTACCAACGCGTGCATCCTTGGTAAAACCAAATCGCCATATCTCTATATACGAATCTTGCCACACTTTTCTCGAGCTCTCAGTGCGCCACGTCATTGCGCTATTCTCCACCGTTTGATAAAAGCTAGATATTAAATCTCCACCGTCCGCACACCGCAGCCCCGGCGCCTCATCGTTCCCGCACAGCCGCACCCCTTCCACACGGCCGCCACCCACCTCCTCCGGCGAGGGAGCGGCCGCCAGTCTCTTACCCCCCACCCCCCCCCAGCTGCCCCCTTCCCCACGGCCCCATCCACCGTCCCTCCCCCGCCCAGGTAGATCTACCCCTCCGGCGAGGGAGCGGCCATCAGGGTGATGGGGGTTCCCCGGCGACAGCCGCGATGATGAGTCTCCTGCCCCTGCGGCGGCGATTCTTTATCCCGCATCCCTGTCCCTGCAGCGGCTGCGTTTCCTCCCTCGTCGCCCATCCCCTCCTCCCGCTTTTGCCGTTCTGCACCACTGCACGGCGGCACGGCAGCAATTTCTTTGGCCGTTGCTCTCTTTCCCTCCGAGAAGACCCAAAAAAGAGAAGGGAAAAAAGCCCTGTCCCTCCGAGAAGACCCAAAAAAGAGAAGGGAAAAAAGCCCTGAAAGCGCAATAGGCATGGTCTTTGGTAGCAGCTCCGCCGACGCGCTGGTACGCCGCTAGGTGCTTCGCTGCCGGATCCTCTGCAGCAACCATCACCGACGGAGATGGCGGAATACCCGCTGCGGTGGCCTCCTCCTCGCGCGCTCTTGAGGTAGCTCTAGTGCTGTCACACCCTATAGCTGTATATGCTGGAGTACACGATTTTTGCGTCTCGAAACATGGATTTCCTGCAGATTTGCCGTGATGGATCTCTGATACTTAGGTTGTGACTTGTGGAACTGGGGCTGGTGATATGGGTGGGCCAATAATTTTGATTTAGGGGAAATAATGATTGAGTATGAATAATAAGCACGATATGATTTGGAAATTTGGCGTTTTTATTACTTCTTCAAATATTGACAACTATGGATCAGTTGCTGGATTAACTGAACAACTAAAATTGTATGGTCCTTACAGTATGTAAGCTGGTGGCCTCTAGACTTGCTAGAATTTTGTCAGTGAACACTTCATATCAATATCAAGTACACCTTTCCATAATGCACATGAATGAATGGCGAATGGTTTAGAGTCTGTCGTGCAAAATGAAAGGGCTATATATGAATGACAGGTTGAAAAATCCATGTTTAGGCCATATTACCTGTTCAAGTCATCACGTGCTTGCTTTTTAGGATTCTTTTTATATATAGTTTTAGTTAGCATGTAATAGCCTCTTATCTCTATATCACGTTTTCTATTGTAATCTAATATTAGGGAAGAATTTTCTACAGGCAAGATCTCAGCAAGCAGAGCAATCACCTCAACTACCATGAAAACAAGGAAGATGTTCTAGGTACCCAAAACACTCAAACAAGTGGTCTTGCAAGTTTAAATGGCAGATGTCTTAGGGGAAATTTCAGTAATGAAGCTGCTAGTATTGACAGAACATAGATGGAAGGAATAAGTTATATAAAACCAGAGCTGGAAGATGTTACTAATATAGTCAGCAGTAAAAAAATAAGTGGTTCAGTTTCTGAATCTGATTTCCACCCGACTTTCAAAACACTGGACCCTATGGATTTCATCCACAACTGTCATGTCAAGCGAAAGATCAGATTTATTTCAATCTAGCTTAACATCTATGTTATCTAGTACTTCATCATCTGTAACCGGAAAATCAACCACTGATTCAATCCCTACTGAAGCAGACATTACCATATCAGCAAGTTATGTGGTCAGTGTGGTGGAAGTATATGATGTGACCATTTTATCAAATAATAGCACCCCTTTGTCTCACAATAATTTTCAGTAAAAAACACTAGATTTAGTGACCATATTTAATTTAACTATCGGTAATTCCAAAATTAGATGGTACAACGGCAAATTGCTGTCTATGCTAAAATTGCCTCTTATGGTCAATTTATTGCACTAATAAGTCTCCTATCTATTTATATTCAAGCACAATACGAATACAGCTCAATTTTTAAATTTACAATGATTGTATGTTGAGCATAAAATCTGAAGACAGATAATGAATAATAAAATAAAAAAAGGCTATCGTAGCCTCTGTTCCTATTAATGTAGTAATACTCTGTTCCTATTAATGTAGTAATACTAAGTTTTTGTCATTTGCAAATGCTTAAGAAAGTTACAAACATAAGAAGGCATGAGATTCTTATAGTTATAGACCACGAACCTAAAATGAAGTGTCTCAATAAAGATGGTCGGTTGGGTCATAACATTTCCGGTTTAAGATGTAGCATTGGATTAGAACACATTCATGTTTATGTATTGGGGCAATTGCTTTTCTGACCCTGTTTTGAAGTCTAATAGCCAATTTGACATATTTTTTAGAATCTGCCAGTTTGACCTTGTTTTTCATAATCACAGTGTCAAGAACACTGATGTTGGTGCTGGTTTCAGTAATGGGTTCACCGTTCACGGCCTCCACCAGGTATGAGAAGCTGGCCATGTGTTGTGTGGGTTTCAACTTCATGAACTCAACTAAGAATCTGAAGGAAAAGAAGAGCTAGTGGGCAGATGTTGCTTGTGCTGGTGGATTACATCACGTCAGCCACTGGGAAATTCTCGGAGCCGGTTGTTCAGGAAGTCAACAAGACGGTGTCTATTTTGAGCCCCAAGCCCAGCTCCAACGGAGAACAAGGTACCAGAGTGAGAGTTGTTGAACCTGTATTTTGGCATGATTGTACTTGCAGATTGTGTATGAACTGTTCTTTGGATTTATTCAATCTCCCGAGACAATTTTTTTACGTGACAAAGGATCGATCATAAAGTCTGCGGCGTTCTTTCTTTTTTAATGAGTCTTTACATTGTTTTCATTCACATGACTATTGTATACATATAGTTGTAATTCATAGTGGCTATAACTAGTATGTTTTATTTATGCAAATCTGAATTAACTGAAATGAATGACAATGCATAGTGAAATCATTTTAACAGATGATGTTTCATCATTTTTCTCTCCTACATGACTACAATATTATAGGCAGTCCAGAATATATTTTCTTAATAGACTCTCTGCTCTTTGACTTCACTTTTAAAAAACTTACATCCATAGAAACTATGGCTATACAAAAAACTGCAGTGACCAACCAAATTTGTGCCCTTGCCAAAGGAGATGGCGCAGCAACGCTGAGCCCATGTTTCTAGTTTTTTCTTTTCTTTTTACAAACGCAGCAACAAATTGCAATAAGACGAAGGAAGCAATTTGCCCGTCCGGCCCATTAAAAGATAAGGAGGACCTCGATACCTGAGCAATTTGAACGTCCGCCCCACCAGAAGAACCCCGGACCCACGATCCGAATGATTTGGGCTATACCATTCTCCGTTTGTATTATACGGTACAGTACGGAGTATAAGATTTTTTTTTTTTTGGCAAAGTGTCGTCTTAAATCCTTGCAGCAATGCAATCAGAACGAAAACACACAAATTATACCCACCACAGCGTGTACTCTCTACTTCATCAATCGGTTCCTACAAAGTCGGATCATCAGCTCCGTTCGGCTCAGTTGCCGCCACCGCCGACGGCCTTCGCGCCTTCCTCCACCCTGCCGGCGTCGGCCTCGGCCGCGAGCGCCTTAGCCGTGTCGTATGACGCGTGGAGCCCGAACAGGAAGTAGTACGCGAGCAGCGCGGCCGTCCAGATGCCGAACCGCATGAACGACTTGGCGTCGATGGAGCCCAGCAGGAAGATGTTGATGAAGATGGAGGCCGCCGGCAGCCACGGCACGAGCGGGACGCCCCACTTCTTGGGCGCCCGGGCCTTGGGCACGCCGAGCTGCAGGTACATTGTCGCCGCGAGCCACAACGCCACCGTCACCACGTACGGCGCCCACCCGCCCACGGACAAGCCCCAGACCGCCGCGGTGGCGACGGACGACGCGATGATGACCGCGAGGCACAACGCGAGCTTGGTCCGGTCCGCGGGCGCGGTCTCGCCGGTCACGTAGTACCGCCGGACGAGGAGCGCGACGGCGACCAGCATGAAGATGAAGAGCGTGGAGATGGACAGCAGGTTGGACAGGATGCCGAGGTCGGTGAACAGCGCGATCACCGCCGTGGCCGTGAGCATCACGACGGTGGCGTTCACCGGCGTGCCGAACCGCGGGTGCACAGCGGCCAGGCACGGCGGGACGACGTGCGTCCGCGCGATGTGCGTCAGGTACCGCGCCTGCCCGACCGCGCTGACCAGCAGCACCGTCGTCATGCCCTTCAGCGCGCCGAACGCCACGATGTACTTGGCCCAGTCCATCCCCGTGGCGGTGAACGCGACGCTGAACGGCGCGTCGGGGTCGATCTCGTTGTACGGCTGCATCAGGCACAGCACGACCGCGAGCACGCAGTACACCGCCGTGGTCAGCGTCATGGCTCCCACGAGCCCGACAGGGATGTCCTTGGCCGGGTCCTTGGTCTCCTCCGCCATCGTGCTCACCGCGTCGAACCCGATGTACGCGAAGAAGAGCACCGCCGACGCCGCGAAGATCCCGCGCGCGCCGAACGGCGCGAAGTCGGCCGTCAGGTTCGACGCCTTCGCGCGGGTGAGACCCGCCACGATGATGAACCCGATCACGGCGAGGTGCACGATGGAGAGGACGTAGTTGAACCGCGACGAGCCCTTCGTGCTCAGCACCGCGAAGAGGCAGATGAGGATGATCACCACGACGGCGATCGGGTCCAGCCGCGAGTAGTCCTCCGAGAGCGACGCCGCGTGCACGCGGAAGTCGTTCGGGTGGTGGTTCAGCAGCGTCGCGAAGTAGGATGTCCATGAACGCGCCACCGCAGCGCCGCCGATGCAGTACTCCAGGAGGATGTTCCCCGCCGCGATGAACGCCGCGAAGTCACCCAGCTCCACGCGGAGGTACGCGAACGAACCGCCTGCATTGTTGTTTTGTTGATCACCGGAATGGTACTGATTAAATTTGACATAAATAATTCTAAAAGTAAAGATGAATCTTTAACTTAAAAAAAATCCAACTGCCTGACGAAATTCTAGCGAGAAGAATCAGGGGACAGACGAAATTAATTAGTGGTAACAGACCTGCGACGGGGATCTCGACGGCGAACTCGGTGTAGCAGAAGACGGAGAGCATGGCGGAGACCCCCGACACGGCGTAGGAGACGACGACGGCGGGCCCGGCCGCCTCCTTGGCCTCCTGGCCGGTGAGCACGAAGATACCGGCGCCGATGACGGCGCCGATGCCGAACCAGATGAGGTCCCACCACGTGAGGTTCCGCTTCATGTCGTTGCCGCTGCGGCCACGCACCTCGTGCAGCTCTGTGGAGTCGAGCGACCGCGCCGTGGCGCGGTCGCGCAGCCGCGGGCCCGTCTCCAGCAGCGCCCGGCCGTACGCCGACCAGCTCCGGAACGACTCCTCCGGGAACAGGGGCGCCATGCGGCCGCCGCCGGGGCGATCGATGGCGAGGGGTTAAGGAATGGGGCGGGCGTGATCTTGGTGAACGCGCCCGCGCGCGCGTATTTGTAGCGGGAGAGCGGGTGACCAAGGCGTGATCGTGGCCGTGGGTGCTCCGGTGGACGGTGGCCGAGGAACGCGAGGAAGTTGGTTTCGTCCGTTGACGGGGTGGCGCCCGCGGATCTCAACGAGATTCCGGTGCATGCGCGGCCGGATTCAGTTGCGCTGGTTTGCATGGGGGAATCTGGGTCGCCGCGGGCTGCCTGGCTCCACGGGTACGTAGTCTGGCCCGCAGTTAGCCTTTTGATGGCTTTCGAGGCCCAGCCAACTGGAATTGCATCCTCCCCTAGTCTGGCCCATGATGGCTTTCGAAGCCCAGCCCACGGGGATGCCCGGCTGCCTTCCAACGGTCGCGCTGTTCCTTCCAGGTCCTTCCAGAACCTTCCCCCGCCATCCAAGCAATTCCTGCACGCGCGCCCGTCCCCCAAGACCAATAGTCCCCTTCCTTTCCTCCACTGACATCGTGGCCCAACAAAATCTTAACCCCACACGTCATTGTGTACCACCTCGCCATAGACTCTGCTCCTCAGTCCACGCGCTCCGCCGCCACGTATAAACCCAGCAGCCCAAACCCTAGCCTCCGCCTGATGCTCTTCGTCCCGCGGCAAGTCGCGCTCGCCTCCTTCCGTCCCCTTCGCGCCGCCCCCGCCGCCGCTGCCATGGCCAAGGAGGAGTCCAAGAAGGAGAAGAAGAGCAAGAGCAAGCCCGCGGCGAAGGTGGGCTCCGCCGGCCCTGACGCGAGGGCCGTGGTGCTCGCCTCCGTCGCCGCTTTCCTCAAGGCCGGCGGCTTCACGCGCGCGCTCGCCGCGCTCAAGTCCGAGGCCGACCTCGAGGTACTACTATAACCGTGGGCCTCTCTTTAGCGTGTCTGTGGACGCTGTGTTGTCATTTCGATGCGGTTGTTGATTTCGCGATTTCTAGGAGGGCGCTTGGAAGTCGGCGGCGGTGAGCCTGGAGGATCTAGTCTCAAAGTTCCTGGAATCGAGGTACTTTGACAGTGACGAACTTCAAGTCTTGTTATAATGTTGCTTCGATTGTTGGGTGATGAGATATGTTAACACGCAATATGATGAAATTGAATGTCGTGCGCAGCGGCTCTGCTCCCGTGACCGCGACTGTGGGAAACATTGAGCAAGGTAGCTTCTTTATCCGTTGTGAACTGTTGCAATTTCACTATAATTTGACAAGGGCAAGTTGTTTGTTTTGTTACAAGCAAAGCTGAACTGAGTTTGTTTGGTACAAATGAAGGTAATGAAGCTGGAATTGATGCGAGCGTGCCTTCTGCTGTCCTAGAGGATGAAACCGGGGAGAAGAAAAAGAAGAAGAAAAAGAAAGGTGGTGCTGAGGCTTCTGAACCAGAAAGCAAGGCGACTGAGCCTTCTGTTGACGAACCACGTGCTGAAAATGCGGGTGCTGAGACCAAAGAAAAGAAACATAAGAAGAAGAAGGATGAAGCTGAGGAAGCTAAAGAAACTGTGAAGAGTGATGATCAGAAGGTCCATGGCAAGAAAAAGAAAAGCAAAAAACAGGAAGAAGATGATGATGTTGAAGCTAGACTGGAAAAGGCGAGTCTAGCAATTCAAAACAAGCTCACGGCTGCAGAGAAACCTAAAGAGGATAGTGGCGATGGTGCTTTGGATAAGACAAAGAAGAAGAAGAAAGGGAAATCAGAGAAGATTGTAGGATCTGTGCCTGCTGAGGATGATGGTGCCAAGGCACAGACTGATGGTAATGAAACAGTAAAAGATGATAATGAGAAGAAGGCTAAAAAGAAGAAGAAGAAATCCGATTCTGAACAAAATGTTCACGAAGAAGGAAAAAGTGCAATGGAGACTGAAGATGGTGAAAATGGCAAGCCTTCAAGTGATAATGCAGTTGTTGGCAAAAAACGGAAACTCGAAGAAGTTGAAGAAAGCAAGCCCAGTGCAACAGAAAATGGCACAGCCAATCAGACTATCAGCAATGGTTTTGCAGAGGATGATTCGAAGGAAAACGGCACCATATCAAAACCGAATAAAAGGCAGAAAAAATCAGATGAGGTAGGCCGTTACATATTCTGCCACCAATGGCTTCTTTGTTTTGAACCTTGTTTCTTAGAGTATATGTTCTTCATCGTTTAAGCTGCTTGCCATAACTATTTGGGGCTACACAAACTTCATTTACATTTATTTAATTTTGTTCAAGTCTTGCTCCTAGTCAATGCTATCCAACACTTGTAGTGCATCATTATGTTGCTTGAAATTCATAACGAAGCAGCCATACCTGAACTTTATAGATATGTAAACTAGATTCAGGATCCACCAGCAGTACCATCGGTGGTCTTATACTTGGTGTGCTGATATTGTCAAAAGGTTTCATCAGTTTGGCAAATGTTAGGATTTTACAATATTTTTCCTTGTTTTGCTGCAGCCTAAATCCGTGACACCATTTCAACGGGTGAAATTGGAGGCTGTGAAATTTGCTGATGAAAGACTCCAGGATAACTCATATTGGGCTAAGGTGCTATCCTGCTTCATAGATAATATATTTGTAAATTTGCTCATAAAATTAATGTTTTTTTCTCGACTAACCTTTCATGGCCTGTCTATGCTTTCTTCTCGTTCAGGGTGGTGCAGAAATTGGTTACGGTGCAAAGGCCCAAGAGATCCTTGGTCAAGTCAGGGGAAGGTTGGTACCTCAACCTGTTTCATGGGTATTCTTATAGAATACCCCCTCTATTTTTAAATTGTTGTCCTAACAACAACAATTTAATAACCAAGGGAGTATAGTAGATGGAACCTACGAGTAGTTACACTGAAGTTGTCTTGATTTTTCTCACTGCAGGGGTTTTAGGCATGAGAAGACCAAGAAGAAGCGTGGTACCTACCGGGGTGGGCAAATTGATTTGGGAACCCACTCGATCAAGTTTGAAAACTCAGATGACGAGTGACAGCTGCTTCACCAAGATGGGGGTAGTGCATTTTTGTGGCCATTACCTGGCCAGTCCTGCTGAAAGAAAGAAGTGGGGCTATGGATTGTTAAGCAAGAGTTTGTTGTAGTGCCGATTTTGTTCTGATAAATGATGATTATCAAAATGTTATGTTGAGACACATTGTTTTGCAAGTGAATGCGATAACAGACTCTTACATAGTATAATTCATCCGTTCCACGTCTTTTATGCATCCAGTCTTAATGGTAGAGGATTTTGTCCGTTTGGTTGTTTACTCTTTATCCTTTCTTATTTCTGTTAGTAAGCTTTCATGTTGCACAAATTACGCTTGCTTTTTTTTTTCTTGAGAGAGAGAATGTTGCACAAGCTGCTAGCATGCACATGGTGGGCTCGGCCTGTGTCGAAACATTCCTTTACTGGGAAGCCCAAAGTGGGAAACGGGCAGTTGGAGGACCCTAGCAGCCCATTGCACTCCCGGGTTCAAAGGGCCTGGAGCGAGAGAGTGCGATGTCGACTGAGTCTGGGCGCTGCTGTAGTCACAGGCATCATGGAGAGTGGCTGTACTATGTCTGCCATGACGACCACAGCAACATTGGACCTAACCTCATGATGAAGATGATAGCATCATCATTGATTTCAGCGGATTGTCCCAGGACCCTTTTTTAACCTGATCTATCGGTCCAAACGCAGTCAAATCCAGGAGCTGATCGATTCCACTGCTGCTGCTGGAGCAGCGGCAGCAGCGCTCAGGCAGCCATGGCGGTCAAGATCCCTCTCCCAGACCGGACATGGGAAGGATGGTGTGCCACTGCAGCAACCTTGTAGCATGACCTAACCTAGACTAACAGGTCACCTCCATGAGATTGTCTCGTCATCTATAGCACGCACTGTAGCCATGCCTGATCCGGTTCTTGTTACATGGATGGTAAAAAAACAGCTGCCTTTCTATAGTCTGGCCACTGCCAATTTCGAGTGTTTCGCAAAATCACAACGGCGATACGATGCCCATCTTGCATCGCTTTTGGCCTGCACGCTAATGTTCCAGGGAATGTTGTTGTTAACGGCAGCAACTAGTTCACCATGAAAAAATCAGCTCCGAATATGAACGTTTAGACGCAAGTTGTTCTCTTGTGTTGCGTCAGGAATCCATTCGATCAAACCTGCAAACCAAGTTTGCAACCAACACTTGACGTGAGAATCTTACTGCTGCCTTCGCAGCAGCACCTCAATCAACATCGCAGCAATTGCCACAGCACAACGACGAGCTGCTGCAGTGCAGCTAGATTGAGTGGGGTTTCCAACATGTTCGCTTTTGGCAGGTCTTTCTTCCTCTTGGATTGCAAGCAACCCAATAATAAGAAGTGGCCACCGTTTGGTGGTGCTAGCAGCAGCAGCAGCATAAAAAGGACGCACCTCACTCACGTATTACGGCATGCTTGGCACCTTTGCAATGATCGTATAGCGTCCTTAAAAGCATACCAGTAGCATCCTAAACATAGGAGTAAGTATGGAGTAGTATATACTTTACTAATGGTTCTCGTGGCCAGTCATTTGAAATGTAGAGTTGGCGCCAAAATTTGAACCCCTCAGGAGATAGGACGAATTGTGATTCTCCTGGCAACTCCATAAAGCAAACCTTGGACCTTACCATCCTTTGGATATATGTGCTGCTAGACAAATGCGTTGAGCTAAACTAAACTACTCCATGAGCGTGCTCTTGCATAAGGGTGACATCAAGCGTCGGGCGACGTGACCTCAAAAACCCAACCAGAAACGCAATCGTAAGGCTAAAACTACATGCTGGGGAGGCTAACTAGGAGCGTCAAGACACAGAAAGAGCTCGCAGGGGCGTGTGACCTCTGTGACGCATGGCGTGTGAGGAGAGGACATGAGCTTATAAAGTTTGCGGAACCCTAGACGAACAGAACAGGGGAGCACGGAGTGGATTAGCAGGACCAAGGGTTTGTGTGTTTGATATGGTGTGCTTCTCTGATGCTGCCAAGGTTTGGGTTTGGGTTTGGGTTTTGGAGCCTTCTGTGCCTCCCCTTTCCTCGTGGCTTTTTCTTTCTTGGGTCTCCACGCGCGCATGCATGGGGGTCTAGCGTTTGGGTAGGGTGGGGTGGAGGTAGGTATGAAAATGGGACGGGAAATTTCCGTCCTGTCCTCGTTTCGAAACTTTTTTTTTTTACCGTTTTCGATTCGATCAACGTTTTTTGTCGGTAATTTTTTGTATTTCTTGTTTTTTCCGTTTTATTGCAACTGGAATAGAATTAAAACGGGGGATTGAAAGATTTTATCTGTCAAACTCAAGCATATCTATCTAAAGTTCTGAACCTTAATCTCATCGGTTAGATGAACAACACTTCACATGATCATAGTTATATACCAAGTGATCATAATTGCGTTTCTCATTTCACTGCAATTCACTGTCTAAGACATCTATGCTATTGTTTAAGATTATATATAATAGTTAAGATTTGTTTAACTCTATTTAATTATACAACTCAATGTTATTATCTTTCTGATTTGAATTATCATTTTTCGTCCGTTACCAATATAATTCTGTTTCGATATATTGTTTTCGTATTCTCTATTATCTTGATCTCGTATTCCGATTTTCACTTTTCTATTTTCTCGTTTCCGTTCGACTAATTAAATATAAAAACAAAAATGCGATGGGCATTTTTCCGGCCATTTTCCTTCGTTTTCTTCCCTAGGTGGAGGGAAGGTTTTGGAAACAGAATGTTTAAAATGCTCAATTCAAATGTTCTTCTACGGATTTGGTGTCGATTTGTAATTTGTACGGTGACTAATGCGATGATGCAGCAATGGCGTTCGGGGAAGACTCGTCGTCGGAATCAATTACAGGAGTTTGACCGCACGTAACATCCGGCGATAGGGCCGCTGTTGAATTCGCACCGGCAGTAGCACAAGCTTAAAAATCCGAGGAGTGCAGAGCGGCAAAGCGCCGCAGGAGCTTGCCGGTTTTGAACACGGTCCGGTGACTCCGGTCCTTCAGTTCTCGGGAACGCCAATTTGTTGCAGCAGCAAACAAGAACAAGCTGCGTAAATCAGGGCGAAGAAACGTGTCCCGACTCCCGACTGTATGAATTTGTGTCAAGTGTAAACTTTGATTAGTTTAATTAAATTTCTCTCAAACGCGTGCTTTGAACATTTACATTTGGGTGCGTGCCCACCGAGGAGCTAAGCTAGCGCGCCGGCGGTGGTGGGCCACAGCCGATCCCCCGCACGCTTCATGGCGGGCTCTTTGGCTCTCTTCTCACCTCGTGCGAATATATTACCAGCCCCGCGCAGCGCAGCATATCTGGGTGCTCGAGCTGTCGAGCAACGAGCGGCCTGCTCCCACAGTCCCACCTACTAGCTGCTCTTGTGCTTCCTCTGCCTGCTCGCTGCCCCGGCGCCATTGTTGCTGCTGCTGCTGAAGTGAAGCTTGCTTGCTGACGAGGGAGAGAGAGAGAGAGAGAGAGCAGGAGAAGAAGGAGAAGGGTTGCGGCGATGGTGTACGAGAGGATACACAAGGCGCAGGTAACGAGCGAGTTGCGCGCCCCTCCATCGCCATTGTTTTGGGTTCGTGAGCTATGGTTTTGGAGCGCTTGCACGCCATGGTGTGGAGAACAATGTAGTTCTAGCTGAAGCTTGCCGATGCCATTGTTTAGACTCTTACTCTCCCTTTTTCCAGGACGGGAAATTCTACCTCTCTTTATGATGAACGTTTTCTGGTTGGCTCAAATAGCTTGCCGACAAAGAGCGATCTAGCGTGTCCTCTTTAAGATGTTGATGCCTTGTTTACCACTAGTAGCAGCGTTCAGTTCAGTTCAGTTCAGGTGTAGCGTGGAGTGCTGTTCTGATTGGGAGCTGTCTGGATATCGAGATTCACTTTGCTCCCAAAACAACTGTGTTTGTTGCGTACTCCTATTTACTACTCGTACGATATCAATTTACACCTCGTTGGAATTTGGAAACGAGATGTTCTTCAGCCTTCTCTGCTTCTGGTACATAAATTCCCTAGATGGATCCTGTGATTTTTGATGCAGATGGGCGTGATGTCTCCGACCAAGCTCAGGATGAAGCTGCTGGGCTCCCGCGGCCACGGTGGCGATAAGAAGGGCGAGGGTAGTGGCAAGTCGTCGCGTGCGTCGCCGTCGAAGCATGGTGTTGGTGACGTCGACGATGCCGACCATCCCAAGAACAGTCTCTTGGCGCAAGAACTCGATGAAGGTGAGGGCGTTCCTCCAGCCCAATGGAAAAAGTTACGGAGTATTGTCGTTTTTGCAATGAGCTGTATTGCGCGCCGTTCTGTCTTTTTTTTTTTTAATGATGCTAGCGCTTTGATCGGCAGAGTACCCGAAGGACCGGTCGGATTCCTCGCGTTCGCGCTCCGACGCGAGCCATGGCAGGGCGGCGCGCAGCGGCGACAGCGGCCGCGAGAATGGCGGCGCGGGCGCCAACTTCGAGTTCCACAAGGAGGTGAGGGTGCCGCCGCCGACGGCGGCCGGGCCGTTCTTCCGGCAGGTGCCGTCCAAGTGGAACGACGCGGAGAAGTGGATCGCGGGGCGGCACGTCGTGCACTCCAACCCGATATTCTCCAAGAAACCCGTCGCGTCGGATCATCCGTCCGCTGCGGCATCGAAGGGCAGCGGTCGCGAGGCCTCCTGCGACACCACCACCCCGAGCTCGCGCGGTCGCGGGAGCGCAGTCAGCACGTTGACCGACCCGTCGTCCAAGTCCGCGTCTCCGTCGTCCGTGAGCGGGCCTCCGCCTCCGAAGAAGCTCCGCACCGGCTCGCTGGCGGCGCCGTCGGTGTTGACGCGCGACGTCGGGACGGAGATGACCCCGATCGCGAGCCAGGAGCAGTCGCGGAACGGCACCCCCGCCGGCGCGGCCACGCCGTCGCTCAGCCCGCTCTGCTCCGTGCCGTCCAGCCCGAGAGGCGGCGCCCTGCTGTCGTCGGCGTCGGCGTCGGGGTCGTCCTTCTCCGCGTCCGAGAGGGAGCAGGAGCTGCGGTTCAGGACCCGCCGGGAGATCGCCGCGCTCGGGCTGCAGCTCGGCAAGATGAACATCGCGTCGTGGGCCAGCAAGGAGAATGGGCTCCTCGCGCAGGCCGCCGCCTCGGCCGCGTACGTTCCCGGAGCCACCGACGACGAGCTCAGGACGAAGGAGTTCGAGGCGCGCGCTGCGGCGTGGGAAGAGTCCCGGAAGTGCAAGCTCGCCGCGCGGTGCGTGTACAGAATTAACCTTTTTCCTGCATGCAAAAATGGAATTCTATAAGACTTTGTTTAGTTCCCGAAAATTTTGAAGTTCTAATCCATGAATATTTTCAACAGATATCAGAAAAAGGAGACGAAGATACAGGAATGGGAGACTTGTCAAAAACTAAAATTTGAAGCCAAGGTGAAGCAGGCCGAGGTCAGTTTCAAACTTTAAAACTCCTGAACCTTTCTGAAAGATCAAATTCCTGAATTTTTCATCATCGAAAAAACGAGATCACATTTTTGAACGAAAAACGCGGGAAACCGTTTACTGATCGCTGAACACGTTTTCAGGTGAAGGCCGAGCAGATGAGAGCCCGCGCGAAGCAGGACATGGCGAAGCGGCTGTCGGCGCTGAGCCACAAGGTGGAGGGCAAGCAGGCGAGAGTGGAGGCGCGGCGGAGCCGGCAGGCGGCGCGGCTGGCGCGGCAGGTGGAGCGGATCCGGAAGACCCGCCGTGCGCCGTCCCGGTTCCGGCGGTGCTGCACCTGGTTCCTGTGACCAGCTGCTTCAGAATTCAGGCCACAGACTTTGATTTGGTTGAAGCTGAAAGACGGAGATTTGTACATGAAATCGTCTCAAGTTTTTTTTAATTTCTGGTAGTGCTTCTGAGTTCAGATAAATGTTCTGTTTATCGTTGTGAATCTGAATTATGTTATGTGCAATGTGCAGTAGAAGTTCTAGGCTTACCGAGCCAATGGCCGTAGTGACTAAAGTGTGTTTAACTTCAGATCATCTCTTCTTTTAATAACTACTACTAGTAAAAGAAACAATTGCACACTTGTTGCAGTAAGATCCACTCATAAAAAAAAGATAACTAATTGATGATTTGGGACTATAATCGTGGTGCCTTCGATGATTTAGGATTCCATGTGGATGATATATTCACTGCTTTTCCAGTTTTATGGTGCTGTAGCTATACTAATATAAGCTCAAACCAGCAAGAGTCGTGCCAAAGGGGCTCTAAATTGTCAAAGTCCAACGATTGGAGCTAAAAACTCAAATCTCCCACCATGGCACATTAGGTCAAACAGTATAATGACACATTAGGTCAAGCAGTATAATGACAACACATGAAGCTATTAGACCTGTCAGCCAAGGCTAATCCGATGCAAGCATAGTGTTTTGATGGAGTATACCACGCTCTTCCAAAAATCATGCAAACTGATAGGAAAGCAATCAATCGGTCAAAGCCTAAACATTTCAAATGCCATAGGACAATGACATGTTTGGCATGTACTACCAAGATAACCAAACACAATTTGCTAAAGAATGAGATAGCGACAAGTTTGAATTGTTTAGGGACCTTATATAGTTTTATATATGCAATATGTATTGTCACAAGATTGAGTCACTTCTATTGTGACTGGCTGAATTTGTAGAGCCATTTTTTCAGTACCAAAGCCTACTTAGACCAGCCACAATGTACCAATGCTTCAATAAATTTTGCTTACAAGCATCGTTGCTAGCCATTGTGTGGACGGGTGCTTGGAGCTGAAATTGTAGCATCGATACCTACTTATACACCGCGGGCTTGAACTGTTGGTGTATTATTTTTTTATTCAATCACCGATTGAAGCACCAATGAAAACATTGCGAGAAAAGAAAACACCGATACCTCATAGTTGATGTGACAAATGAGAAATCACACCACTGTGGGTGCTCTTAGGCTATGACTATCACATACTAATAGTAATTACTGTCATACATCATATCCATTGTCATAGTGATACAATAAAACATGTAGCATGTTAGTCTCTTTTTAGTTCTTCTCCATGAATTAATAAATTACCTTTTAGTCTCTGAGTTGGCTAACAGTAATTAGTACATATATTAATCCTCATATTTAGGGTGAGCTAAAAACTACTACCTCTGTTCCAATAAAAGTTTATTTCTAGCTTTTGTTGACTGACGTTTTGACTAATGATTTTTATAGATTCGATTACATTTAAAAATATAATATTTGTACTTTTAGATTCATCAAAAGAACTATATTTATAATATATATAATTTATGTTATTAAAATTTGTCATTGGTCAAAGTCGTAGTCAACAAAAGCTATAAATAAACTTCTATTGAGACAGAGGGAGTGAAATTTGTCGATTATAAATTCATACTACTTTCATTCCAAAATATAAGCATTTCTAAGTTTAGATAAAGTCAAATTCATCTAACTTTTACTAATAATATTTAAAAATATACATAATTTTAAATATAAAAATATATTTTTTATGAAAGCTTATTTCACAATAAATTCGAAAAATATATTTTTTATATGATAAAATATTATTAGTTTTTGATTATTAATAGTTTGACTTTGATTAAACCTAAAAATATTTATATTTTGGAACAGATAGAATACTAAACTGCAAACACATATGCATGTAGGAGTAACTTCCTGCAGGATTTAAATGAAAAAAAGGCTCCCTGCAGGCTGCAGCATCAGGCAGGAGCACCAGCTTAAGTAACCGCCAGGTCAGCAGCAAATGGCCTCGTTGGCGATGGTTACCACCAACCCAACGCTGCCCACCTGATGACCTGAAGCTGAAGCCTGCACGCTTCGTCCGTCGCGGATCCCAGACCCGTGACACACCAGTGCGGGCGCCACCGCCATTTCGGATCCGGGCCCGCAGGCGGGTCTGAAACTCTCACCCGCTTCCTTCGCCGGCGGTCTGTCGCCGCCGCCGGAGAAATGAAGCGCGCGCGGAGCTCCGAGGTCTTCCTCGGCGGCAGGGTGTGCACGCGCCGGCGCCTGGCACCTCTACTCGCCGCGGCGGCGTTCGCGTACCTGCTGTTCGTGTCCGTCAAGCTTGCCGGTCTCAGCAACGCGGGTCCTGCTGCCGCAGCCATCACCCGGATGGCCGCCGCTGGCGCGGTCGAGCGGCGGATCGAGGGGCCGGGGGTCCGGGCACGCGAGGGCGCCGCAGGTGCTGCGGGCGGTGGCGTGTCCGGGTACGGCCGAATCACCGGCGAGATCCTGCGGCGGCACGAGGAGCGGAGATGGCGGGGCCAGCAGGCGAACTCCACGGAGCTCGAGCGGATGGCGGCGCAGGCGTGGGCACTCGGTGCCACGGCGTGGGAGGAGGCGTCCGCGTTCACCGGCGACGTCAGCTCCATCCTGTCCCGCGACGGGGGCGCGGAGACCGAGTGCCCCGGCTCGCTCGCCGTCGGCGGGGAGGCGGCGGC
>BCLG01001743.1:8928-26103 GCA_001602295.1 Zoysia matrella
ACTCCAAAAATTACAAATAATATACCGTTGGAATCCTCTCATCATGTAGAATATTTTTAAAATTTCAAAGTTGTATTTTCTGCATTATAATTAATTCTAATAATTAAATAAAGTAGCTTGGACATACATTCATATCATCATTTTTTCTGCATATTAAAAATGTGAAAAATGCATAATTATGTTCTATTAATTAATATATGTCATCTTAGAGTTATTTAGAAATTATACACTTATATATTATTTATAAATAATTTATTACTCTTAGATACGAATTAATTCATTAGAAATTCATAAGATTGCAATAAAATATAAAATTTGTCCAGAAACTAGTTTATAGCCTTGTTAATATTTTGAGCAACTAAAATTGTAATTTATGCCTTCAAGAACCATATTAAAAAAATTTAGCATTTATCTTCCATATTATAAACTATTTAGTATAATCTGGAAATTCTTTTTAGAAACATTTTAAGATAAATTCCAGCAGCACCTTGGCTTAATAAAGTTGCTTTTCATGAAATCATCATCCTTTTCTTGTCATATCATTGTATATCCATCTTTGACGCATGCATTCCTAAGCATATCATCGCATGTGAGCATCCTTGTTACATGCGATGACAAGTAAAATATTAGATATCATTAGGTGCATAACTAATCGCACTCACATATCACTTCACACATTTAGGAAACGTCGCGAAACACCAAGATCTAGCGCTGATCGCTTCGGAGTTGTCCGTCGCTGAAGATCTTCCTCCTGTTTGTGCTAACTCTCCGTAAACCGAAGACAAGCCCCGATGCATTACCCTGTTTTAAATTTTTATTTTATCGCTATGTATTGTATAGCTAATGTAATGTGCATTAAGCTGTAGGAGTTGTTTGAAACCCTAGAATGCACGATAGTACTAATTACCCTATTGAGTATATATATTGGTACAGGTAACTCGATGTAAAGCTAGGCTATGAGTTCTAACCAACGGTAGAAGTCGAGTGAATGAGAAACCTCACTCGCGAGATTTTAGGTTAGACTTTATCCCACACTTGAATAAACCTGAGACCGGGCGGAGATAGAGTATAGAAGGGTTTGAGAAGGCTGGGCCTTCGCGGTGGTAGCCCCGTATGTGTTGGTTAAGGACCGATTCGAGTGTGGCCCTGTTGAACAAGTTTGAACTGTACCGGAGGCATACTGAGGACATAAGACCAAGAAAATTGACGTAGCTCGATACCGTAGTGGTTGGACGTAACCCTACCTTTCTTTCGGCGGGGAGTAGAGAAAAGCCTTGGATCTAACCATGGATGCACCCGGCGCGGTGATCGCATGGAGGACCATGTGCTTGGGAGAGGTGCGGGTCGGACCGACCTTAGGGTATTGTTGTGAAAGGTTGCCACGTGCGGCTTCTGGGAAGTGTGTACGTGTCGTGTACTTCGGGTTTTCCCAGTTGGTGTAAATCGATTATAATCGCTGCCCCTCACAATAACGAGTACCACTTATTCACTGTGTCATGTTGTAGTAACAACTGGACTAATAATAATGATAATATGATTTGTTTGCTTAGTTATAAGAAATTGTTTGGTAACCATGTCTGTTATAGTCTAAAGTGCAAATTAAATTTTCATTTCGTGAACTTAACTTATCGCTAAAAGTTGAAAGTAAGGATCCACGTTAAAGCTATGTTTTATGCAAATGGCCATCCCCTGAGTCAGCCTCTCATGCTTAGTAGTCGGCTGTAGTTGGCCATTTATGCCGGGTAAGACTTGTTGAGTAATTAGTACTTACGGTTTGTTGTTTTCCCTTTTTATTATGTGTGTAGTTCTCCTGCAGGTGGGTGTGGCTGTTGCGGCCAAGGAGTGTTTGGAAGATGAGGCTCTTGCGAACTGGTCCTGTGAACCGGTTCCCTCCTCACCGAACTCCGGTCGCGAGGAGTGAAGCATGTCTTAGGGCAAGATATGTTTTATCGTAAGAAACCGTCGTATCTCTTCTATGTCACTTTCACTATGTTTTAAACTTATTCCTCTTAAGACTATTTGAACTTTATTGTAATACCTAATCAGTTTCCTATTTTATATTATCACTCGTGTTGTACTATTTGGGTATTGTTGCTCAATATCACCCGATATCGATCCTAGGCGAGCCGTCCAGTGTTTTGGGGCGGTTATGCCACAGCTTTGATTAGAAAAATGCTTAGGACCCTGATTGTGGTACCTCGTACCGTCACACCTTATATCACTCTTTTGCAAAGACGTTAAGACGTGTTTGGTGGTGTGAGTAAAATAAAATAGGCTGGGCATAGTGATACTGGTGTTAGGTGAAGAGGGTTGATTCTGGCCGTGGGGTGTGGCTCATTTGAGATGATGGTGATAGTGTATAGGTTCCAGTATAGTCCACCTGCCGTGGACGAGTTCACCACCCCTGTCATATAAGGACCGGTTCGTTAGTCCTCGACTTAGCAATTTCATGCAACCACAGAACCTGTATATTTTGGGCGGGACTTATCCCCGTTATGTAGGTTCTCCACATCGAGCCACTAGGAGGTCAAAGTGACACAAAAGGCCAGGAGCAAGACGTGAGATAACTTGCTGCTCGGCTTTCGACCATGTAATTGCTCGCGTCATGGGATCGTAAGCCCACGGATATAGCCTCTGGTTTGGTAATACCTGATGTTGTAGGGGACCAGAAAAAGACGTGACTGTGATAAATCTTCACGATCCAGCTTCAGAAATGTACCGTCGCGTCATCAGGAGTGAAACCCCGACGGATAGCCTTTGGATGCGTCTTGGGTGGAATCTGTGGAAACCTAGGTAAGTGGGGTAAGCGTTATGCAACTCTGTTGATCAGGAGTAGCATAACCTGTGGGTACAGTGTACAACCTCTACAGAGTGTAAAATCTTTTCGGATAGGCCGTTGTCACGGTAATGGCATGCTATTTGTTCGGGCACCCTACGATTAGTTTTCTTTTATATCTTTGACGTGTGAGTGGGTGTAGATGCCCGTGTTTTGGACATGTGTTGGCTGTGAGCCGAGAGCCTACATGGAAGCGTGCTAGTGCCCGTTTAAAATTTTGGAACTGATAGAAGGAGTGAAAGCTTTACACAGGTCCACCCTATTAAAACATGACAAATAATGTTTTCTGTCGGATTGAAAAATCTATCTATTAGGAAGCCTTTGCAGGAAACTTGTTTTCCGCAAAGAAAGGAAAACCACAAGTCTTCTCTTGTTTCGCTTCTGCGAACCCTAGCTCTCCTACCGTTAGGATTTGCTGAGTACCTTCGTACTCACCTCTCCTGCTGCAGTTGTTTTGTTCAAAAGATGAAGACGATGAGGATGACGTCGACTACGAAGATTAGAAGTCCCGTTCTTCGCTGGAGTTTGGCTGTGGTGTAGTGTTAGTCTCTTAGTAATGTGATGTATGAATAAAGTCGCTGCATCGACTTGATGGTTGTAATATAGACTATGTTTGTCAGACATCTTCGAAAACTTGTAGAATATTGAACCCGTATGTGTAATAATACCGCTTTGTTTTTAATATGCGTATCAATTACCAGTCCAGAAATTAATACTCGTGCCACAAAAATACTCCTTCCTGAAAGGGGTCTCACAGGTTTTGACTCGACGCTGGCCAGTGGACACGTCGCGTGGGCAGCCGTAGCTGACGCGAGTTTGAGATGGCAGCGCGTGGACGCCAGATTGCCATGGCGTCCGTAGAGGACCAAGGTCGCCAGGGTAGCATCAGCGGCAAGGACAATCGACATCGCCATTGCTAGGCTGGTCCTGGAGTATCAACGATGATCTACCCGGTCTGAAATATGGTACGGAATGCTGCCATTGAAGCAGTGTCGTCGTTGCAGGCGGCTGACATGGGGCCCCTACACATTTACTACTCCATGATTGGAGCACGTCAGCGTATGAACAGCGCCGGGAAAAGGTATCCTCTGCATGCATGTCTGAAATGCCTGTCGATCGAGGACAATGGGCACGGAGCGTGAATAGTGGCCATGTTGTGCAGCTTGTGCTGCATATCATGGATCAAAGACGAACAGTTGCAGCCCCTAAAGATCCATATTTCTGCTAGTATAACACTGTAAAACTTCATATTTTTGCTACTAACACTGTAACACAAACAGTTGGGGCCCCTAAGAATGTTGTGCGAGATTGATTTGCATTCCAATCGCATCCTTTTCCAGTTTCAACAATTCATTTTCCATGTGCAAGTACTGTACCAAATCGAAACGCGACTGTATGCGCGTCCTAGACCAGCTAAATCAACATTTCCACAAGCGCTGCACTTTTCATGTACAAGTACAGTACCAGAGGACTCACAATTTCCAAAAGAAGAGGAACAGAAATCAACTCGAGAACGAGAAGCCGCGCGCGGACAACCCCAACCAGAGCTGCAGCTGCTGGTTGGTGGCTTGGTGGCTTTGGTGCTCGATCTCTGAAGGACGAAGAAGCAATGAACAATCAATCACCATTGGCGAGAGCCCCCAACGGAATGGAATCATAGCATGGACATAACAGCTATCGGCAACCTAATAATGGCGACGGGAGCCTCTCCGGCCGGGCCCGATGGTGAGGTTGATGGTGAGCTTCGTGGTCCTCGGCGCCGGTAGGACACGTCGAGGAGGGAGGGATGAAGACGGCCGCGGCATGCGCTACGGGACATCGAACAGGCTTTTGTTTGGTTGCAATGCCTGTAACATGAGCGGTAGTGAAAAGCTTGTCGTTGCTACCCACCAGGAAGGAGGTACTGTGGGGGTGGGGCGCGCCATATATCACGCATCTGGGATCTTATGCTCGTAGGCATCCGTTCTTTGTCTCTGTGCGTAACTAGGTGGCTGTATAATTTTACGGCCAGATTCTTTGCTCATTCGTAGTAGCTTTGTACTTGTAATTGATGTTTTAGGCTAGCCATATATATGCAGTTGAATAATAATAACACACTATTGTATGGCCAAAAATTTCTTTCTGGGAGTATGCACATGAACAAGAAATGAAGAAAAATCAGCGAAAGTGATCAATCATATGCGGTATCAATGCAAAAAGACAAGAACCAAGTACTCGTGGGTGGATTTCCCTCGTTTCTTTCTATTTTTGTGGTTTCATTCGTTTGTACAGTATCCTATGAGAAAGACCTCTGAATTTCCTGGATATAAAATTATGACTGAATAGGTACCGGATCCGGCATGCAAGATGGCCGGATCTCGGTTCTTCTTTTCGTTGCCGCAGACCCACAAAAGGAAACGTGCGCGACGTCCGTCCACTCTCCTGTGAACCCATCTCGCGGAACAGTGAGGCACCAGCTTGGTAGGCGCTCGCTGTATTTAACCCTGGCTTATTACGATGATTCCACTTCCAAATCAAGCTCTCACATGTTCTCTCTCTCTCTCTCTCTCCCCCTAACACACACCTGCACACCCCATACACTGTGCGAGCAGCTGTAATGGAGCAGGAGCTTAACCTTGAGCTTACCCTCCTCCACCGCTCGGCATCGCCAGAGCCGCTAGGCTTCTTCGTCTGCATGTACTGCGACCGCAAGTTCTACAGCTCCCAAGCTCTCGGCGGCCACCAGAACGCGCACAAGTATGAGCGCAGCCTGGCCAAGCGCCGGCGAGAGATTGCGGCCGCCATGCGCGCGCATGGGGTGGCCGCCCCGGGCTCCAGGGACGCCTCCGCCAGATCCGGGTGCGCCGGTGTCGGCGTCGCTGCCGATACGAAGGCGAGGATGGACGAGCAGCAAGACGCTGCCACGGCCTGTGCCCTGCAGCTGAGCAATAAGAAGAGGTCGTCGGAGAACGGCTACGGCCTCCAGCGCGCCGAAGAGCTGGACCTCTCCCTCAGGCTTTGATTAATTGGTTCCTCTTCCTCCTGCACCTTTAATTTGCTCGTTCGCCTAGACAATTCTATTGGCTCTATGAGCGGCTGTTTCGTGGAATCTGCTTGGTGTTGGATTCATCTATTCCACATGTAGTTGTGTTCGTCGTCCGATGGAATTTATAGGCAAGAACTGTTCTTGCTATATCCCAATTCCCAATTGGGCATGGTATTTGGTGTGCTCCTAAGCGTTGTTGTCTCCCTGTTCTCGAATATCTATCAATTTTAACATGCATCTTATCGATTGAATTAATCTGTTGGGAACTTCATCAAGTGGTTCGAAATTGTCCATATGCCATGTTAATAACTTCGCTCCATGAATTTATCCCATGGTCAACTGATTGAGTATGCTTTAATATCTCGCATCTCAAATTATTCTGATTCTTGTTTTATCTCTTTGTTTCGTGAACTGGAGCGTTCACCTGAGCATCTTCTCTATAGTGTGTTTAGTTCAGCTCGTCATGTTATTCCCTACTCATGAGATTGGAGGATATTAAAAGGGATTAAATCTATTGCCAGCTAGGTGAGGATTTAATCCCCCCTCATTCAACTCCAATCGTCTCCAATCCTCGACTCTCATGACCGAACAACATACGCACATCTTATCTACAGTATGTTTAGTTCACTGGCCTAAATGCCTCGTTTGAACAAGTGACTCCCCTTTTAACTTTGTAGGATCAACTGCTCAGAGTTTGCCCCAAATGTTGGTACACTGCAATCAGTTAAATTTCGGTACAATATAACGCATCCCATACTTTCATATATGAACAGCAAAAACTCGTCCCTTCTTGCAGATTTGCTTGCCTATACAGATTCCACAATACGTGACTATATATGATATATATGATCTGCCGTGGCCTCCATATTCGACCCCTGATTCTAATTAAGCACCATGTGAAATTTAACGCCAACATTCATGTGAAGTTCATGTCAAATATCTAAGCTCCGGACATCTTTTAAACTCTTCCATTCTTTTGTAAAAGCAACTAAAATAAGGTCGTGATGTCTTGGTCATTTCTTTTTATACCTTGCGCATATTGTCTAGCCAAAGGCCAAATTGTTCCAAAAAACACTATTCACTAAATGACGTGAGGTTTCACACGAAAGATCGAGCTGCCCGTACAATGAATTGGTCCACTGGACTCCACTGCTAATCACATACTAGATCTGGTTTCATGGGGTCATGTGGGTTTACAGACCTAAGCAAAGAGAATATCTATGTTTGAGATCAAATTATACAAGAAAAAATAGATTGATTTGTATAAAACTTACAATAAAGTGATCCCCACTATATTGGTAGAGTTACAGAATTCAAAGGTTTTCGATGAGTCTCCCACTCAACCACGTAAATACAGAAGATACTACAAATACTGGCATGAGCTGACTCAAGGCTAAACACAAACATAATAAATATATTATGCAGCAATCCATCATATATCAACATGGCCTACAACAATGCCGCCATCCACATAAATATTGTGCAACATTCGTATTATATAGAGTGTTTTGCAAAGTCATGATCAATTGATGAAAAAGGATACAAAGTTGAGACCTCGGAATCTCTCATATATTTGTGGCATCAGCTACAAATTTGTAGTACCATATTTAAGGGCTGGCTATTTGAAATCATCTTGTTATTGAAAACTATGTTTGAATTTTTTAAATTTGAAATTCAAATTTTGTAAACGACCTTGGATGGATAAACTACCAAAACAAAAGTTGTAGATCTCAAAAATTTATAAAACTTTGTAGTTGACAAATTTTTGATTTGAATTCGTTTAGGGCCTTAAACAAGCAATTTACACTCAGTTTAGTATAATATGTGTGGAACTAAAATAGAATCTAAACACAAGTGACAGTGTGATGCAGTGGTCAGAGGAGGTTGCGCGTGAGGAGGAGATCGTGGGTTCGAATCCGAAAACCGGTGACCAGCTGATTTATAAAAATTGTCACGACCGGTTAGTGCGAAAAATATGGGGCCCTCTCTCGAGTAAAAAAAAATTTTTGCTTTTTTTTCGGGCCTTTTCCGTTTCAAATTTTGCCGAGTGCTTTTTTTTTTTTTTTGCCAAGTGTCGTGAGGTGAATTAAGTCGTTTTGCTCAGGTGCTGGAGAAAGAGAAGTGCAGTCATTGGACAAGTGGGAACAAATATTATTTATATGATTTCATGTCTTACTAGTTAATGATATAAATGTACATGCTTCATTGAAATAACTAGTAATCACTTAGAAATTAATCTTTATGAATTTGGCCGTACAAAATTTCAGGCTTATGGTTGAAATATGGTTCAAAAAGCTATCTTGTCTAAAAATTCAAAACACATTAACTTTGATGGAGTTTAAAGGCATGGCTTGATTTTTTTACTACTCTTCAAATATGTAAATTATAAGTATTCCCTTTGGTTTTAAAATACTTATTAGGAGTACTAGCTAATTCAATAGACATATGAAATTTCATCTCTTATCTTCAAGATTAAGCATATTGGAATTTAGCTCCCAAGGCCATAACTGCCGAAAGAAAATTTGGAGATATAATAAATGAGAATCGAACTAAGCTGAAAACTTTACTTACGGATGATATATGTTGGTTACTCCATGTCAAATTGTTTGTGGCTGACCGTTACATCTAAACTAAAACAAATATGATTATTGTTATTGTTCCAAATCATATTTAGTACTTTTAGTAAATCAATATCCAACTTAGAACAGTATTTTTTTTTCACCACTAGCTCTACACAACTTATGTCACAACGTACACATAATCATCTTTAGCTAGTTGGTCAAGTGGCAAGCTGGGGATCAAATTGGCTAATAACAGAAATAGTTGCTGCTTTTTATTATATATGTTCGTAGAGGTGTACTCTGTTTGAGGTTTCAGAAAACGAAATCGAGTTCCTGCCATTTTTCAAGTATTATGTCACCATCCCAGCAAGTGATGTTTCTGCTTTCAGTAACTTACAGAATGTGAAAGGTTAACGGTCAACATATGCTTGTCAAAAAGAAATGAACACACATCTTCTCGATCGATCGGTCGACTTCAGTCCTGATGCATGATCAGTGTCAGATCAAACCCGCGAATTAAGCTGCGGATGCTGCTCAGCCGTCGCACAATAAGGCATCGTGTTCCGCGACGCAAACAGGTAACTACGCGGAACTCACAGAGCTTTGCCTTGAAGCTTGGCGCGCTGCATTGCCAGTCCGTTACCAAGCTAAAACATTGCAATCGACGAGGCCTAGAATCGACGGACCAACGTTTTCGATCGCCCCTTATGAGGGATCTCGGTGAAGTAGTGCACATCGATCGGGATGGACCAAAAGCCAGTGAGATCTGGCCATCTCCACCACTTATGTGGTGCAGCTCAAAGTTCAATTCATCTCGCTTGTCAGCTCTCTTGCGCAATGATATACCCTAGTACTTCCATCAAAGTTCTAAAGACATACAGGACCTGCAGAAGCAACCAACTAATCTGTATCGTTACGGCGATGCGCCCTTGTTGCTTTACTGATCGGCTCTCACCTAAAACGGCCAGGATTTTGCCGGCCGCCAGCCATGTGCGTCGTCCAAGCCGATGATGAAGCTGTCATGGTGGTGACTGCCGGTTGGGTTTGACAACGGTCCTGCGTGCTGGGATCGGAGCATCCCCTCTCAACAAAAGATATGCTCGTGCCCCCTCAATCAATGGAGAGCTAACGCAGTCCCCAGCCGGACTGGACACTGGACAATGGATGCCCAAGCGTACGGCGCGCCATAGCATTGGTAGCAGAGGAGGCAGACGTCACACGGCGACCGGCCGGCGACCGGCCGCAGACCAAATCGTGCAGCGCGCGGCTTGATTAAAGTCATTCATCGATTGATTTCTTTGGGGTGGGCGCATACAGACGGCAGAGAAAGCCAACCGCCGCGTGACGTCACGCGCGCGAGCCTCCGGCCGGCCGTCTCTGTGGGGCGCTAATAGTACCTGGGTGAGTGGGAGATAGTAGAGCCGTAGAGGTGAGCGCGGCGAGCCATGAAATCTCGCGGCAGGCGGTCCGGCCTCAGGCGCATCTACGAGGTCGCTTCCGGCCAACACCCATGTCATGTGGCGTCCTTCGATGAAAGAGCGGTACAATGTGTGTGAGAGAGATGGAGCGTGTGTGTGGATGGCATCCGCTCAAGAATTCTCATGAGCCAATAGTACAATAATACCTGATCGAAGCCCAGAAGAGCTCTCCAGAAATGAGAAGTCCCTCCTCCGGAGTCCCGTACACACTTCTAGCTACACTACACAGTACTCCGACGTGAATAGTCTAACCTAGTATTGGACACATGGAAAGCATCAGTACTATCAGATGAGTCCTTGGTCCATAGACTAGGAGAGCGAATCAGTAAGGAATGGACCATGCATCCGCCATCACCTTAAAGTTCGCAGCTAAGGACCTGAGCGCGGTGGTTTACGGTCACTGATGATGCCCGCTGCCGTTCCCAGTCCATGGAAAAGATTACTGTCCATCCCCATCGCATCCCATGGGTATGGTACGTCTCCGTTCATTGGTGCGGAGAAAGTCATGAACAGCCGTATGCATCGCTGCTGTGTTCTTCTGGGTGGTACGTTCAAGGGACCATATGTGTAGTAGTACTAGTACCCTAAAGCTTTTATACGGCCATGGATTCGTCCCACGATTGCTGCAGAGAAAAAGCATTCGCATCGCAGTTAGTAGATCTAGCTAGCCACGGCATGGACCAACGGCAAGCAGAGATTGTTGGAACCGATGAACAATTAAAAGAACATAAAAACATAAATAATTTTACGACGACGAACGCCGCGGAGCTTTTTGCTCCTGTATGTTGACTTCTTCATTATTTTTTGAACTCGATACACAGTGAAACACGAGATGATACCTTCACGAGCGACCTACGCCAGTCAGACAATGAAACGCAGCAGCGGCGACACACACCGAAACTCTCTCTGTCTCTGCTCACCCTCTCCAAAACGACTACATACTGGCTTTATAGCTATACAACGACGCAGCGGCCAAGTAACAACTCCCGGCGGACTTCATGCGCACGCACTGCATGTTCTCTGGAGACTCGCCCTCCTCTCGATGGTGAGCCATCTGCTCGCCCATGAGACTCGGTCTTCAGCTTTGCCACGAACCGCGCACTGCCAATGACTTGGCCAAAGTGTCCAACCGACCCAGGGGCGAAGCCAGCCGGAACAATGATCTCCATTGATTTTGCAAAAAATCGACGGGTCGGCTGACCCCTATAAAAGGCTGTAGCTTCGCCCCTGAACCGACCTTGCCGCAAGGCACGGCCAGCAAGTACCTGCCACACACTGTTGCAGCTATCCTGCACTCACACGAACACAACTGGACGCACGCACACAGCAGCACACGACGTGCGCGTGCCTCACTCTGAACGAACTCAACTCCTACACGCACATGCACTACACAAAGCACCGTGTCAAGATTATTCCTAACAGAGATCAAGTACTACGTACGGTGTGAGTGAAGTTCTCTGCATGCGGCGCGCGTGCCAGCCAGATAGAGAGTGCGTCCTGCTCCCATATGCGGCAGTGCCATGGCGCGTATGGGGGGCAGCAGGCGCAAGAAACAACACGTCGTACGTGCGCGCGTGTGCCGCCGCCCGGCGCGCGGCCAGCAGCGAAGGACAAGCGAAGCCACTTGCGCGGGTCGCGCGTGGACGGCCGCTCTGCCCGTCTGCCGGCCGGCCGCGCGCGCTGGCTCTCTGGACGAGGTCGCTGCTTAATGCCAATGGGCAATGACGGTGGCTCAGGCGCCGGGGTATGAGTCGAGCGACCTGCCTCTCCTGTCCTGCGTTCGCTCCGTTCCGGTGGCAGCAACGATGGCAGGCGGATTGACAGCAACGATGGCAGGCGGATTGACGATTCATCAGAGCCCATTAATTAGTCCATCCAATTATTGGTGCGGAGAGAGAGTTGCAGAGAGAAAGCCACGCATGGCGAGCCATCCAGATGATGCTTCCCAGCATGGCTACGACCCGTGGACCATGAACATACGGCCACTCATCCGTCTCCCGATTGGTCGAGTAGAGCTCTCACTTTAAATGCTACGTAGTACTTACTACACGCGCAGGCAGCATGGGGAGCTCATGCATGTACGCGTTCTGCGGCGTGTGTGATGACATGAGCGGCTTGCGACAGGCAGGGGCGCGGGGCGGCCGGCCGCGCGGACGAGGCAACCGCTGCCGGCCGCGCGGGCATCGGGAAACTTACAGCCAATCGGGCGTCGGTCTCAGTGGTCTGTCTCTCCGCCGTCGCAGCAAATACGCGAGGACGAGGCAACCGCTGCCGGCCGCGCGGGCATCGGGAAACTTACAGCCAATCGGGCGCCGGTCTCAGTGGTCTGTCTCTCCGCCGTCGCAGCAAATATGGCGCTATTGGTTCCCTGACACAGTTCTGTCTTGATTCGTATCGTCTGCATTACCTCCTCTATGGAAAATTTTGCTATGCTTAATCCTTTTTCTTTTATATGGACAAACTTTATCATACTTATTTTAACTATTTATAACATAATCAACGCTATATAATTTAAAAACATTTTCTATTAAAATTATATTAATTTATTTAAAAAACAAAATAATAAATTATACAGTAATTAATAAACGATGATTATATAATGAGTGGTTAAAATTAAGTATGAAAAAGTTTGTCATAAAAAAAAGTCAAAGGATTCGAATCCTGCATGTAGCGGCCGGCATATCGGACGCTAGCGTGTATACTGGGAGCATCTCTGGCTCTGCAAACGCTGTGCGAGAGGTTTCTTGCATTGCGTGTAATACTACAGTAGACGATGTAACCCACCATGGCCAGCACAGCAGCACGGTCCAGAAGCGTCGCGCGTCTAGCAGAAGCACCCACGTTGCCCCACAGCAACCAACGAGATATCTTTCAGGAAGACCACACCAGAAAGCGAATCTTGAACCCTCTGATTCGACTCGCTTGTTGAAGCACGTCGTCAACGATGTTTTCAGCTCAATCGAGTGCTCTATGGCCAGTTCTCGTCACATGTTCTCCAAACGGAAAAAGAAAGGTGTATCAAAGCATGTTCCATAAGCAAACCTACGGGAGACAGCCAGAAGCAGACTGAGCTGCTCTGGGCATTTGTTGGCGCCGGTACCCTTTCAATTTTGCAAGATGATGAAACCGATTCAAATCAACCGTACCCGGAGATCTCGCTCGATCGTTAGGTACCACGCAGCATGCAATAGCGACACATTTGCAGATCGATCAATGAATTATTAGCCCGTCGGTCCCCGCGCGGGGGCCGGAATCAAAAGGCTGTATTACAAGAAAAAAGGGGCGGGAGCGAAGGTCTTCTTCGCAGTCTGTAGTGATATGGACTGAACAGGGATGACAGCAAACGAAACCAGGGACCATATATAATATGTTGCTAATCATCGTTTTGGCGCCATCAACTGAATAAACGAAGACCGGACGAAAATTTCAGGTCCGCTGTCACGGTTGCTGTGTGCATCAGAAAACATCACACACAGAAGGTCACGATCAGACAGGCAGAGTTCCTGTTGAAAATTTCTCTCTCTTCTTTATTGAACAGGACAGCGGGAAGAGGTTTGATGATTACACGCAAGCGTTACTGCCCGCGAAAAAGGAAGAAGAAAACTGCAACAAGGCTTGCTACGGAATCAGCCACAATTGCAGTCTTCAGCCCCATGCTTGAGTGTTTCCTCTCGCCATTGAAAGCAGAGGTGCATCCAAAAATGAGATTATATCTAGAATCACAGGAAAATATTGAAACATCAATATTGGGCGTGTTCGGTAGTCATTTTTGCTGCGTTGCTCTTTCCTGTAGAGAACATGTGCTACAGTAATTCGTAGTAGTAAGTTTGCAGCGGCAGCTGCAGTCCAAGCTGCCGAACGCGCCCATTATCAATTGAAATGGAACTATCAAAATATGGAACTACCAGTCTAGTTATAGCATGCAGAGTTGACAGTGCTGGAAAGTATTTTGATTTACTTATTTTGCATATATGCGCATTTTGTGACATCCCATTTTTAGGACAAAGTTAAAAATGCGAAATTCCAAATTTTTGCTAACAATCACCCTAACAAATCTTTTATTTTCTTTCCTATCTCAAAGGGAAAAAACCTAACCAAATTAAAACTTAGCTAATTCAAAAATTTTAAAATATTAAAATTGGAAGAGTGACAAGTGATTGACTCCTTTTTGTTTTTCTTTTCTTTACCGTTTGTTTGCTTGCATTCTCAAATTCTAATTCTTTAAATCTTTAATCCAACCAATACTTTTGAATTCCAAACCTATCGAATTTCTTGAATTCCATACCCGTCAACTCCTTTGAATCCTATTTGATGTCGTCCAAATTAATTTACTCCTTTCAAATAGCCACCTATTTTTCCAAATTTTATAGAGTAGAATCGAAACCGAATTTGGAGATGATCCCAAAACAAAAGTTGTTCATCATGAAAAGTTATTTAACCCTGCAAAATTTCAAATTCATCGGAGCTCGGAAAGTTGATCTTTTGAGGGAAAAACAGAGGGCTGTTGCAGGAATTCCGAGAAAAATGTAAAATACCCGCGGGTCCCACCTGTCAGTGCCTCCTCCTTCCTCTCTCTCTCCTCCCTGCCTCTCGCGCCCGCCAGCACCGACGCCCAGCCTTGCACCCAGCCACACGCCGCACCTGCGTGGGCGCTGCTGCCAACCTGCCTTCGCACGCGTCGTGCCCGAACTCCACCCTGCTGCCCCTCTTTCCCCTGCGCCCGACGCCGTGCTTCCCCGGCGCCACCATTGACCCGGCGCCAAGCGCCGCCGCCGGCATGCTGGTGCAACTCCTCGGCACGCCTAAGCCTGCGGCGAGGATCCCTGCACGTTCCTCCCTCGAAAAGCAACTCCTACACCACCATCACGGCGTCCTCTCCATCGTCGGCCGTTCAATTTTGGGCAAAATGTACAGAGGTCGAGCTCCACCGCGCCTCCACCGTGCTCTCTGTTTTCAGTCGCCGGCTCACCTGGTCCCACTCCGACGTGCCTGGCCCCATGAAGAGACTCAGTGGGTCACCTTGTTGCTTCCCTGCCAGGTTCCGGAGCTCCGTCGGCCATCCTGCGCCCCGACGCCGTGAGCCACCGCCGCGCTCTGGCCTCTCTTCGATGCCCACAGTCACCGTTAACTCCCTAGCTCGATTGAACCCGCAGAGCCATTCGCCACGCCACCCTCCTGCTCCTCCACCCCTTCCCCAGGTCCGACGAGCCCTCCAAGGCCGGCTTGCCGCCGTGGTCCACGGCAAGGTTTGTGGACCAGCTCCTTGCTGCTGTCCACAGAACGTGGGCATGGTCCACAGTTCTGCTTTAGCCTGGAGCAACTGGTTCGATTTAGTACAAGTCATTTTTGCAGAAAAGCCCTTTGAGTCCTCCCATATGGATAATCCTACTCCTACAATACTACAAAAAGGACCCTATACTTCTGTATTATTCAGAACATAACCCCATTCCTTTTACACGAAGCCCCTGAACCTTACCATGTTTACATATAGGTCCTTGTTGACCTTTTGATAATTGCACAATGATCTTTGGAGACCCCACGGGTCAGCCACACCAACACATGCACACTCGCACCCCTGAGGGATTGGACATGGTAGTCAGCACGTGTCTTGGAGACGCTAACCGCCTGACCAGTTAACACGTGTCCTGAGGCCCGGACACGGTCACGACTATGAGACCACGAACCTGGGGCACGGACATGGCCACATCCGTGTAGCCCCGAATCAGGGCCTGGATACGGTCACCTTTCTGTGACTCCGACTTGCGATCCAGAGCGCGTGTCCACGAACTTGGACACGGTCACACTTTCGTGACCCTGAGTCGGGTCACTACCGGACTCGGAGCACGTGTCCACAGGCACGGACACAGCACTGGCCATGTTCCCACAGACACAGATACAAACACGTGTCCACGTGTCCACGGACACGTCACGATTTCACGTGTCCACAGACACGTCACAGTTTTTCCGTGTCCACGAACACGTCATAGCCCATATGTCCACGTGTCCACGGACACGATCACAGCCCACATGTCCACGTGTCCACGGACACGTCACAGTTCAGGTGACCGCGTGTCCACGGACACGATCACAGCTCACGTGTTCACGAATACGTCACACAACTCTGTGTCTACAGAGAAATCCCCGATTCTGGGCACCCATGTGTCCAGGGGCCGTGGACACAGGCCGAACCGTGTGTGCACAGGATTTTTCTCGATTCTGGACACCCATGTATCCAGGGGCCGTAGACACAGGCCGGGCCACATGTCCACGGAGAATTCCTGATTCTAGGCACCCATGTGTCCAAGGGCCGTGGACACAGGCCAGGCCGTGTGTCCCCGCAGCCTTTTCCAGTTTCTTGTCATAGCCTCGCGTCCATAAACACGGACACGAACTCAGTCACGTGTCCACAGGCTCGAACACTTTGTCTACCATGCGCCCCAGAGCTGGGTCACTACCGGGCTTCATGGACGTGTCCTGAAGCCTGGACACGACACCGGCAGTGTGACCCACAGCACGATCACAGATCACCGACAATGTCAGAAAACGGTTGAGGTCACTGGCCGAACTATGTGACCACGAGACTGTTTCACCACTTCGCACCCGCACGTGTCTAGCAGTGGACACGGACCGTACAGCGTGATCATGAGGTCGTCCTCTGATCCACGCCTGCACACACCCGACGGCCGTGTACATGTGCCGGATAGCGTGTCCACGGGGGTTTTCCTGTCTTCCATCATGTACACCATGTTTACCTCACCACAGCCACACCTCAACTCCGTTTTCAGTGATTTTAGCACCGTTGGAACCGTTATCTCGAGCCCCACCACATCGGATCATCCAAACCTCAACCAACATGTGATCATGCTGGTTTGTTTTAATAGTATGTTCTTTGCAGAGATTAATTTCTTGTTCCTCCTTTTAGTTTTATCGATGTAATACCCATAAAAATAAAAATTCAAATCAAAACCTCCTTAGCAATTTTGCATTTTTCCCTTCCTTTATTTGGCTATTTAAAAGAAATCTCAAAAAATATAAATAACAAAAATATATATTTCAAGAAAGGAAATTTTCAAAAATCAAAATTTATCTTGTCAAGTGCTTGATTTGGTTTTTGAATTTTTGGAGTCCATTTGGATTTGTTGCTAGGAAAGCCCTTCTCTTAAATTCAAATTCCTTTCTTCTAAAATGGGCCGCGCACCCCCTTCTCCTCCTTGGCCCGGCCCGCCGCCCTCTTCGCGCAGGCCGTGCCATGGCCCAGCAGCGCGGACGGCCTGG